>CAAKHC010003719.1:0-14385 GCA_901007825.1 Macroramphosus scolopax | reverse complement strand
CGCTCTATTGTTTACGGCCCCCTGGACAGGGTCTCCAGATGGTAGGGGGCCTATTACTGCGGCCCTGACTGTGAGGGCCCCACTGTGTCTGTGTGTGTGTGTGTGTGTGTGTGTGTGTGTGTGTGTGTGTGTGTGTGTGTGTGTGGGCAGGTAAGGACCTGGCAGCTGTGCAGAGGACCCTGTCAGCTCTTGGCAGTTTGGCTGTCACCAAGGATGAAGGCACATACCAAGGAGACCCAAACTGGTTCTTCAAGTTAGTCCTATCTTGAATTTAAAAAAAGTTGACTTGACTCATTATACTAAGTATTCACAGAGTTCCTTTCTATTTTTTTGTGATATTTTCATGTCTTGAAGGAAAGCACAGGAGAACAAGCGAGATTTCAGTGAGGATCAGATGAAGGCTGGGAAAAATGTGATTGGCCTGCAGATGGGATCCAATAAAGGAGCCAGTCAGGAGGGCATGAGCTATGGAAGAGCCAGACAGATCTTGTAAAATCACTGAGCCATAGATACCCAAAACCCTGCACTCTCTTCAGCCCCTCTACCCGATGCCCACTCCACCCTCTAAGTGCCTGTAAGCATCTGATCGGTCCACCACAACTCCTTTTTTCATCCTTCTGCTTCAGAACGGGGCTACTTTCTAACAAGTATCCTCTTCTCCCGAGTCCTGACACCTGCCCAGTCCCCTTTTATGTAGACGCTGGCAATGGTGACCCCGCAGAGCTTCGCCCTGCTTTATTCTTCCCACAGCTGATAGGACAACCAAATGTTAGTGGTCTTAAGCAGATATATTAACCATAACAATGACCAACTCATTGTCTTGGAGACCAGCAGCTAAAGATGTGCTGTTCCATCCCTCCACATAGCACACATAACCGACCACTCTTTAAATCTGATACAAACAGTCTATGTCTGAAATATATTCTCCAGATTTTAGAAATGGTTGTAATTTCGACAAAAATAAATGTTTCAAATACTTTCAGGAGCAACATCCTTTCCAAATTGAGTGTCAATCCAACCCCACAGGAAATCATACTCATAATCTTACAACAATAATCACAATGCTTCGCCTGCTGTATCAGCACCTATATTTTTTTTGTACATTTTCTTATTAAATAATGACTTTGAAATACTTCTATGGGTTATGTGATTCTTTGTACTTCTGTTTGACCCTTCAGACTAAATGTAAATGATGATGAGATATCACCACATGAAGTGTTGAAGTTGATGTAATGATATTGTGAGTTGTGTTTACTGCCTTTAAAAAGTGCGCGACACTGTTAAAGACATTCCATCAAGTCTTTTATTGTCATTCAGGTCATCTGTGACTTGCACAGCAAAACACAGTTTCCAATGTCACTCCGCAAACTCTTCAACAGTTTAAAAAATACAATTCTTTAATAAATTCCTAAAAATCTTTTCGTAAAAAAGAAGCAGTAACTTGGTATATATCTGTACATCCAGCACACCTTTTATATATATATTACACTTCATAAAAAAATACATGTATAAATCCCACAGTTGAAAATCCCACTTCAAGTATTGTCAGTAGTTGGTTGATCACCACCCAGAGGTCCCGGGCTTAAAAGTCAAAAACAATCAAACATCATCAAAGTAAATTCCTATTCTAAAAATACATCTGAATATTCCTATTGGAATCTCAAACTGAGGACACCTTCATGGAAGAGCTTGCACATACCATACACACTCACAAACAGGGCATACCCACCCACACACAACAAGTTCATACCTTTCCTAAGTACATATGACATATAATATTCTTTTGGTTTGATGATGTCACAGGCGTTTATACAGTGCATCTCACCCGACTTTATACTGAGACATTAAAACCGTCCTTTTCCAGGTCACATTCATCGAAGGTCGGAAAAACCTGTTTTTGTCACAAAACAGATTTCCATAAAAGGCCACATTTTTGGAATGCAGAGAGGACTCATCTGCAGTCTCACCACCACAGTTAAGATTGACTGGGGTCAGTCGGGTGAAGGCGGCTGGGTGCGTGAGGAGAAGAAGGTGAAAGCCTGAGAAAAGTCTGAGCGCAGACAGCGAGGGGCTTCAGGCCCATCAGGTGGCTCAGTGCTATGTTGCCAGTCTCTCTCCAATGATAAGCGGCACTGCGGCCTCCGAGTGCAGCACTGCATGCACCTCCACCCCTGAGCCTCGCTCCTCATCCACCCTTGTCTCCTCGTCTTCTACCACCACTTCAATTCCTCTCCCTCGGCGCCCCCTCCTGGCTCGGTGACTTCCCCGTCTCCTGCGCAGGCAGAGAAGGCCCCTGATATCCAGGTGGGCCAATGTGACCTCCAGCGTGTAGTAGAAAGACCAGAATAGAGCGAAGCAGCCCAGCAGCAGCAGCAACTGAAGGAGAGGAGGACAAAGGAGAATCTATTTACATCACAGAGGGGTGGACATGTGGATGAAGAAAAGGACAACAAGCAATATTAGCATTCCTCCATGGTTCATTTGGGTCGGATTGTTTGGAGAGTTTATTTGGAATTTTTAACAACTCTTATATAAGCTTATGTCTCCAAAAGCAGTTGGTTACATGGGGTTAGACTATTTCCATTCATTACTGATCTTCAATCCAAACTGCAAGCAGGGACACTAAATGCTACTAAATAGTTTGTCTCACTGGCTGGGATATATAGGAAAGAAACAAAAATCATGGGAAGGATTCAATTCATCTTCAGTTTTAAAAAAGGCTGACGTCCTCTTTTGACAATATAGTGAAGAGAAACTTAACAACTTAGATCCAATTGTATTGTGTGGTCAGACTTCCACAGACGATTAATAAACTTTAAGACTTACTAGTGGGGAATTCAAATCCCAAATTTGGGAGGTATATCCAAGAAACAAACTGGAAGCTGGAATACATGCAGTGATGTCAAAGAGATCGTGACTCAGACAATGTGAGAGTTGGCATACCAGAGCAGCTGAACAGAGGGGAACCAGACTATGTAAATGTGATGATGGGGGCTACATACCTTGAGGTTGTTGGATGTGAAGGGGCTGACAATCTCTGGAGGGATGTCCAGGCCTGGAGGACAGGGCAGAGAGAAGCTGCTGTCCAGATATTTGCCACTCATCGCCTCCTCCACCAGCCTGTCGATCAAATGGACAATCAGTCAGGAAAACAGAGTTTTAGATGGTCTACCAGTCGCCACAGTTAGTCAGTCATCACCACTGAATTTAGTAAAGATGATTAAACATGAATGGCTCATGACATAAACAAATAAAGGCAATATTCTTAACTGAAGCTTACAATAAAAGAGACTGGAAGCAACAAAAAATCCACTAATTCCAACACTGTCTGGACAGTGATATGAACATTTCGCAAGGTCTTACATCTGTCTGTCCTTGACCTCCTTGAAGGTCATAGAAGAGCCGTACAGGGTCAACTTTGTCTGCTTTAACACTCCCACAGCGGCACACTGCTGAGACGACGGCTCTTCTGTAGGAGCACAGACAAGGGACAATGCGGAAGGGTCAGGTACAAGAGGTTAGAAGGAAACAATAAAAAACACCGCATCAGAAATGTAGTAGCCTGTACCAACGCCACTATACTCTCTTCTATTTTGGATTTATTGGCCGACTGCAGCAAGGATGTCATTAGTTAATCAAACATTGAGCAAGGGGAGGTAGTCCTCCATTTAATCGATCCCGGATGTCATCGTCCTCTAGGACAGAAAGAATAATTAACATGCTGACATGGGTCATCAAATATACGCAGGAGGCCATTTTCACAATGAACCAACATTTTGTTTTTACAGAAGAAATCGCAAAATGAACGCGTCAGTGACGCAAAGCATCTCTCATTTCCTCACACGTCACCCACAAACAGTCACTTTCCCTTGCTACATGCGGGGATGCGTGTACACACAGGTAAGAGAGCAATGGAACTTTCCTGGAAGCATTGGCAATGCAACACACGCAACTTTAAAGATCTACTTTATTATGAACCTATTGTGGCAGCGCGCCACATTGTAGTTTATTAATGGGAAACAGAAATAAATGCATTTCAAAATACTTCTTTCACCTAATAAAACCTGCTGCGCTCACAATCCGTCTCCATTAACGACCCGGTGTGTTTAATTCTACCTGTTGCTACACCTGCATTTGCCTCCGTCATCCTGCAGTTTTATCGTCCAGTATCTCCATTACCTACGGCATCTGTCACCTTCAGGGCCTTCGGGAGCATAATACTATCACATTTCATCAAGTATCAGGTCTTGTGACATCCCTGATGTGTTTCCACTGCTGACCCTTGATATTGTTTAACTTTGGCGTATGTGTGTCGCAGCATCTTACTATGGTCAGATATCTTGAGGTGGTACTGGCCTGTAGCTTTCTCCCCCCAGCAGCGAACAGTGGAGAACGTCCAGTCCTGGTAGCCTGAAGAGTCTCTGTGTGAGAAACACAAACAGACGACTGTATGAGATGACACCCCGAAATAGAGTGCAGCACGCACACGCCTAAAACATGACCGCCTGGGTGGATATTATGAACGCAGGTGCATATCAAAGATGAATACTGACATGTATGATAACTGTTTTGTCGATTGTGTGTGTGTGTGTGTGTGTACCTGTCGATGGTGCGACGTGCCCCAATGACTGATGTGATGCCGCTTGGGCAGACCAACACAATCTCCAGGTTGCCACGGCAAGGGTGGGTAATTGTCACGGAAACGGCCAAATGCTCCAGGGTCTGCATCTCAGACTCTCTTAGGTCAGTGGCAGAGACTGTGGGACAGAAAGAGAGGGAGAAAGACTGAAGAAGCTTCTAGCTGAGAAATATGAAAAGGCAAGCCTGAGCTTGTTGGCATTAAATATGGGAAGCCCTTTTTCAATCTTCTATCAGACTGTGGATCCGTCCTCACCGATCTCTCAGTCAGGCTTTCTATCCCTTCCCAGTGTAACTGCCTGGTAATTTCTCATTATTTCCTGGGCTACTAATGAGTCATTGAGCTCTCTGACCATGTAGGGCTGCACACAACCTCAGAGCAGCGAGAGTAACAGAGCGTAAACAGAGGTGTCGAAGGAGCGACAAAGAGTCAAGGGACTGGTGAAGATAACTTAAGGAGGTGGAGATGCTAAGAAGACAGAGACAAGTGGAGGGAAGAGAGCGAGGGGAGAAAATATGACTGTAGGGAGATGTGGAATGAAAGACAAGCAGAGAGAGAGAAGATTTCGACCTGACCTTTCATCCAGACCCTTTAAAAGATTGATTTAAGAAGATTTCAAGGTTGCTTATGAAAGATTGCTAAAAAAGCAATATGAAGTTCACACTGTAGCCGCACATTTTAATCAATGAAGTGTTCTGACTGCTGAGTGTCATTTTTCAACAAATTGAATGGGTTACACCCCTCTACCAGTCGGTGACAGAAAAGACGGAGGGATTTGACCAAGACTGAATCAACCGCGGTTTAAATGACAAAATGTGTATTATAGTAGTTTGACGTCATTACATTTTTTTTTTAAAGTAATACACTTTGTAATTATCCTCAGAACTGTAAGAAACTCATTTTCTGTCTTTAAGAAATTCCTATTCAATGCGACCACACACACACTTATTTCCCTGACTTCAAGGAGGCCATAAAGAGGGGAGATATTGTATGAGGGAGGAGAGACGAAGAGATGAGGGAGAAGAAAACATATCTGCTACAATGAGGTCACCATGAACATATGTAAAGAAGTGTGTGTGAGGGGGAAACTGGCAGATCGCATACACAGACAGTCAAAGGAGTGAATCAGAGTAGGGAGAAGCTGAGGAAGAACCAAAGCTCCTGAGAAAGAACAGAGAGGAGTTGTAAACCACAGACAAATTCTGTAAAAAGAAAACAAGAAGGAGAAAAAACTATCCTGAAAAATGTCATTCAGTATTTCTATTGGGATGCAGGAACACATAAACAAGGGAACATTACCAAATATGGACAGCCAGACTGACTGAGGCGCAGGGTGGGAGGGAGCGACGCAGTGCAGCGTGTGAACTGGACAGTTAACTGTCAAACGCTGAGCTGAGAGACAGAAGAGCATGCAAACATCAACTCACCTGTCCAGGTGAGAGTCAGCTCCTTGGGATAGGTCGGAATGGAGTGTTGCTCCTTTATTACTGAGCTCTGATAGGACACAAGGAACGGCACTGGATCCCATATCTGCAGAACAAGAGAGCACAAACTGGGCTTTGGTAACCTGATGTGACAAATCCCTGACTTAATCAATAATGGAAACGTTATTTTGTCATGCTAATTGCAGGACCACGGGTGTGTCTTTCTGTACCTTGGCGGCATTGACGAGTCTCCAGGCATTGAGCAGACCGAAACCGTGCTGGTGGCTGTGATAGAAACCAGCTCCGTTCACCCTCCAGTCCGCACTACTGTCACACTGTGAAAACAAAGCCAATGTTAATTGCGTGTTCTTACCCAGCGAGCAAAGAAACACTGAATATCCATTGAGATCAGCTGTGATAGCCCAATGAAAGGTATGATGACACTGTCTTACTCTCCTATCTCCCCCCACTGTTTACAAAAGATACAATATCAATAACAAAAGCCTGGTTGCCTCCTGCAGAACATTGATTACTGAAGGCAAAGACAATTAACTGCTCAGCCAAGCTGCTTGAAATCCATTTGCAACAATTGTGATAAAATTAATTCGCATCAGTGCTCAACAGGTTTGTCATGGTAGTCGGCGTAACCGATGTTAGTCAGTGTTGAGTCATCCACCGAGTATTCATTGAACATTACTGGGCCGCGACACTACAGCCAGTACGAGTTACGAGGTGAATGAATAAACGTAGTACATCAGGCCGTGTGCAGTGCAGCGGAACAAAGCTGCAGGTCAGCTGCAGACACTCAGTGGGGGTTTTCCACCATCCTCTCTGTTGTTCCATCCGTTTAATAAGTGATTGTCAATACAAACCAAACTTCTAAGTGTCTGTTTTGGTGAAAGTAAAGGTCAAATGCACATCCCTAACATTCATCAAAGATACATTTTAAATCCAAAAAGAAAGAAAGAAAGAGAGAGAGACAGAGAGAGAGAGAGACAGAGAGAGAGAGAGAGACAGAGACAGAGAGAGAGACAGAGAGACAGAGACAGAGGAGAGAGAGAGACAGAGACAGAGACAGAGAGACAGAGACAGAGGAGAGAGAGACAGAGAGACAGAGACAGAGAGACAGAGAGACAGAGAGAGAAAGAGAATATTACAGTGTCGGTTAGATCTTATTAGGAATCTCATTTGTAAATGAGAATCTGTAAACAGACTATAAAACTGTTTATAATGTGTTTTGGCAGTAAGACGAGCTGGAGCATATGCTCTGTTTCATATGAAGAGGGTTGTGGTTTCGGTGACAGAATTCCGCCGTGCAGTGGAAGTGTCGTGTGGAGGAGCATTGTGAGGCTCTTTTATACTGGAAGCTGCAGGCGTGAAAACAAGTGAGGGTCAAGTGGAACCATGCAACACACTGAACCCCTATTTGCTCATGTGTGTGAATGTGTTAGTAGCTTGGTCCCTCGCAGAGCAACGTGTGTGCCAACAGTGTGTGAATGACTCAACATTCTAAAGCGCTTTAATTGCCACCAAGGTAGGAAGGCACCCTTTATTAGAAAGCTTCTGCAAAGGCAGTAAAGATGTGGAAAGCTAGCAAGCAAACACGGATGTCAACAATGGCAGATTTAAGATGTTTTGCTGACAATCCGCTTTGCAAATGTTTGATGGAAGGCAATGCATTCATCAAACATCTTCAGGCCTACCTTGGTGGCGGTGAAGGTGATGATGTGTTGGACGTCCCTCCAGCTGAGGCAGGGTCTGACCTGCAGCATGAGGGCCACCATTCCTGCCGCCAAGGGGGCTGCAGCAGACGTGCCAGTGTGGCCCTCCGTACAGCCAGTCCCTTGCAGCATGGACCAGTCTGATGTCACCTACAGACACAGATGGATTGAGTAGATGTCTTACGGTCATTGAAATACTTGTCCGGTATAAACAGTGCAGAGATGGTTGTATTGCTGGCAGGAGGCCAAACACAAACTATAGTGAAAAGAGACTCATGTATACATAAAAGGTCTCAGAGGTTAATCCAACACAGACTATCCAAGTCCTGAACAGGGACCTAAACTAACAGCCAGCACTTCACTCGGGCGCCCTTGTCAGGGAACCATCTTGATAATACACCATATTTACAGAGTTCAAAACAGCTTATATGTAGAGGTTTAAGACCCTCTGGAGGTTCAGCTTTTAAGAAGATTAAAGGAAGGACAAAAAGGCAATAAAAATGAAGAGCTGGAAAGTCCAAATGTATATGCAAAGAGATTAGAAATTCAAGGGAGTTTAAATCCTGACAGGAGGTAGAAGAGTCAAATGAACTGTATGAGCATGCAAAAATGAGCAATATGTTGTGTTTTTTCTGGTTTATCTCACATCACTGTATGATGAGAGATCCGATAGACAAGTAAAAACCCATCCATATTCAATGACTACCACTGAAAACATGTCGTCCCTGAACACCACCCGTTGGTGCACACATCAGCGACAGCCGGTCTGACAGAAGGACCACAGCGATGTGGGCAGAGGGATTCCCAGCACTCAGTGTTTACATGCAGAGGACAAGTAGGTCTTTTCCAAACAGCCGTTCAGGCCATGTTGAAGGTCTCGCTCTGCTTTACAGTGTTCTACATGTTCAGAGTTTCCCCAACAGGGAGAGTCATGTTCATCCTTGACAGCTGTCTATGTGTTGTCACTAGCCTACAAGCATCAGCAGGAGACCTCAACACTCCCCTGTATCGTCATACAAACACAGAATCTGTTAGCTGGATCTATAAGGTTCTGTCAGGTTTTAGTGAGCCATGGCTATTGTTTAGCAAACCAACATAATCTTGAATCCTTGAAGCGTAAGTCCCAACAAATACCTTTTTTGGTAGAAACGGTTAAAAAAGGAGGCTGTCATTAAGTTTCACAGACACCCCTTCATCCTAATTATCTGATTCTGTAGTGTATTGACTCTATAACACTGTGATGAAATACAGGTGTGGATGCAGCTGTTCCGGTTCAACTCTAAATGGATTCTACAGTCTAATAAACTAATGGGCACGCATCTGGATAGAGGAGCTTGTGTTGACAATAAAGCCTACTCTCTCCTGTAATATTGATAAACTGAACCACGGAAAGCATTTTTGATGACATCATTGAAGCTTTAAGTTCAAGCTTGTGGTAGCTCATCGATGGCTTCTTGCCCTCATCGTTCATCTCCAGTGTAATTATTCTTTCTGTGCGTGTTTGTGTGTCTTCATGTAAAACCTACAATGCTCCTCATCGTGCTCCCCCCGCTGCTGAAAGTCACAGCCAGCATGGATGCACATTCCTCAGCGTAGTAGGGCATCATGCCATTCTCATCAACTGCTCCTGCAACACACATATTTAATGATGAACTATTGTCCTGCGTGCACCCCCACAACACTGTCAAACACTTAAACACTTGAGTCTGTGTCTTACCGATGGTGATGGTGTAAATGGAGTTGGCGTAGCCATCATAGTTGCAGTTGTCACTGTATTGACCTCCATTGCCACTAGCAACCACAAAGATGCTGCCGAAGCCTCGTCTACCTGCAATCACTCCATGCTGCAGCGCCGCCTGAGGGAGGAAAACATTATTAGTAAGCAACTCTGATTACCTGCTGTGAAGAACAGAGGGATTATACTCTGCTGGAATATTATAGTGAGGTCTCACAGTTCTGCCACAAGTCTACTCTCTAAGTGATCTGTTGTAGTGTACTGCCCTCTGGAGGACAAACACCGAGCTGCCCACAGAAAGTTTTAAAATGTCAAGACTTCCCGACACTTGAATCAGAATCAGAATCAGAAAGCCTTTATTCTTCTCAACACGGAGAAATTTACATTTTCACAGTAGCAAAGGGATAGTGCACGCATTAAAAGAGCATTTACCAAAATTACACAGTAATAAGTTAAAAGGCTTAGATAATGTATTTCCAGGAAGTCATAGAGTTCTGAGGTCAGTCAAAATCATCAAATCAAATGTACAAGGCCGAGTGCTTGGGGTATATTAAGTAGTTTGGTAAAGATAAAGAAGAAAAAAACAGGGTTGGAGCGTCAGGACATTAGAAGAAATCAGTGAGGTCTTCAGTTCCATCTAGTATTGCCCTTTGAGCTATTGCAGCCTAACACCCTCACAATGTTGACATGATGGCAGTGACCGCGTCATAGTACTAATGTAAAAGGTCAACTAGGTCCTAGTACACAAATCCAGATGGTGCACATCTGGAATCAGCCTCTCTCTCACCTTGCCCAGTGGATGTGGTCCATCCACAGTGTGTCCATCGTCATCAGGACCCCAACTAGAAGAC
Organism: Macroramphosus scolopax; assembly: GCA_901007825.1. Lineage (NCBI taxonomy): Eukaryota > Metazoa > Chordata > Actinopteri > Syngnathiformes > Centriscidae > Macroramphosus > Macroramphosus scolopax. The sequence continues at coordinate 4,015 of CAAKHC010003719.1, read as the reverse complement.
ACAAGTCTACATTAACCTAATACTTATATAACTGACTGTAAAAGTATATATTCATTTTTATTCGTTTTTCTTAAAATGTCAACACAAATGCTTCTGAAGAGAAAAAGAGCTATAACTGTATTCCATATTTTCATTAGTACAGAGGTATTTTAAGAGCATCTGTTGGGCAAAATTGAAATAATAAAAACAGTCAATCAAAAGACAACATGTGGAATGGAAGAACACATACACACAGACGATATTTTATGGACGCCATTTCCTTATGGTCAAAGCTCAGACACATGTTGTTACCTGCAGCTGTAGATGTCATTGACTTGGTAGTGCTTGTTGAAAGCTATGGCCTCCATGCTGTCTGTCAGAGGGCCGTCCAGAACCCTGATACCTGAAGAACAGACAGGTGTGTCACCACACACACTAGCCTACTTTACACTATTTCATTCAACAAAATAAAACAGTGTCATTTCTTCTCCATACCTGCCACCTTACTGCCATATGCTACACCCACGGCACAAAAGCTATTGTTCGGAACTGCAGCGATCTCTCCGGCACATCGTGTCCCGTGGTGGTTGTCACTCTGGGCGTCTGGGTGAGGCATTGGGTCTGGGTCATTGGAGTTCAGGTCATAGCTACCCTCTGGACTCTTAAGAGGAAAACAAAATCAATCTGGTAAGTTAATATATACTTTTAACTTCCTTAAATTGTGATCATTGGTCCTAGTTCATGCAGTTTGTACACAAGAAATGTATACATACTCCAACATATCTTAGACCTATGAGAAAATATCTCCAGCTGAAACCACCTATTGTGAAACCCGGCCTGCACTTTGCTGTGAGGGACTAAAGAGAAGCACATCAGCCCTTAAATGGGAACTTGACGTCCGCTGTACAGGTAGTTCAGATGGAATAAAATGTGTAAATATAAAAGATATACTAAAGAGCTTGTCAGTAAACTCAAGCTTTCCAACATTCAACCATGTCAGGGACACACACTTCATAAGGAAGCAACAAAGATTTCTCTCACATTTATAATGCAGTTATTTAATTTTGTTCTTGGTCATGGAATATAATAATTGGCAAACTTTTTCCTTACATAGTTAGGTTTAATGTCCTGGTGGGTGTGTTCCACTCCATCATCTACCACCACCACTGTGACTCCTTGTCCAGTGATGTTGCGCTCCCACACACCTGTAACGTTGATGTCCATACCCTCGTTGAGGTCATTGTGCTGCAAGAACAAAAAAGGCAAAGAAAGTGTGAGACAACCTAACAAGAACAGCGATACTCTGTGAAGGAGAGATGAAGGGAGGGTGTCCAAAGATGCACGACCTCTAGTTTAATGGCGGTGCAAAGACTAGCCTCACTACTAGGTATTTTTTGTCATCTTGAAGCGATTATCTTATGTTTGTGCACCCACAAGACACACGGTGTGCAACAGGAGACACATTAAGCTTTAGAGAAAGTCATAAAGCAACTATAACCATAATGTTGGTTGATCAATCTGAACTTTATAGTTGTCTACCTGGCAACAATATTACTTTCAGAACTAACTGCCCTCATGTCTCTATTTTGCAAGTCATCAACTTTCCATGTGTGTGCATGGCTGCTTAACATGCATCCAACATGCACACAGGCTGTCGTGTGCACATTTGGTATAGAGGTATGATTGTCACATAGTTGTATCTCGCCAAGGAGGTTATTTTAAGTTTGTTGTTTGGTAATCTTTTAACAGGATTACGAAAATGCCACAAGGCTGATTTTCAAGATAAACTTGCCGGACGAGTGTAGCTCAGGCGAGGAACAAGACATTCCATTTGGGTAAGATCAATTAGTGAATGTGTTACAGAGAGAAAATCATTGTCTGACACATAGCAGGAAACAACTTTTATTTCTGTGTTTATTGGCTTTGGTGCTCTCATAGTGCATGTGTAGTTTGCTTGAGGGGTTTTCCCACTGAAAATCAGTCATAATATTTGCTAATAAATCTTTGAGAGTAGTCGAAAACCCTGAAACTTGTCTGTGCTGGAAACTGCACTTTTATAACAAGTAAATTTATTTGAAGCACAGCGTTGTAAATAAAAGGACTGATGACTGGCTGCCAGCTAGTCTGGTTCCACATAAAGTGATGTTGGAATAGTTAGGCTGATAGTTCTATGAACATTCTACATAAGAGAGTACAGTTTATATTATCTGGTAAAACATCCCTTGACATCAATGAGATACAAATAGAAACTCTCTACTCGACAAAAAGTAAGCAAAATAAGATTGTAACAAAGATTTATAGTCATCTTCATCCTCACCAGGTGCCACTGTTTAGGGTATCGGGGATCGTTGAAGGCCATTGATCTCTTAGAACGACTGAGCACTCTCTCCTGGGAGTACCACAGGACATGAGGGTGGGTTGCCAGAACATTCCCAGGATGGACACTCTCTCTCCACAGGTCAGCACCAGATTTAGAAGAACACAGCAAATAGTGGCCTTCCAGCTGTCCAATCTGGCCCTGGTTCTGCAGACCAGCCTGCTCTGCTACCTGGAATTGCGAGAATACGAATGATGAAATACAAATTAAGCTTCGAAAATACTTCTAAAACTGGGCCTCTTGTGTGTGTCATTCCCAAAGTTAACAACAAATTAACTGAAACATAAATGACAAAATTATGTTAAAAATACTGAAGCATTTATTGACTTTCAAGAACACTAAATGGCAGCATTTTGGAAAACTTAAGGAAATAAAATGTATTTAAAAGCTTTACATATAATGTCTAATCATCATTCAATTTCCACAAATTATGAAGTTTCACAATTATTCAGTGCCAAGTAAATAAATGCAGCAGCCCTTATAGGGAATCCAGTTCCCTATGTTTTTAAATGTTAAATATCAACATATAATTACCATTTTGATTCAAATTAAAGAGTATTAGATATTATGTACAGTATGTGGGAGAGAAAATCCAATTGAGTGGGTCTGAATGGTGGGACGGGAAGTGGGAAGGACTCAACAGGAAATAGTCAAACACAATGACACCAATCTGACAAAGTGTTAATGATGCACCCACCCTGTTTGCTATCACATCCAGTCCCAGAGAGCTCTGTTCACCATCTTCTACCTCCAGATGTGGGCCAGTGTTGAGCCGAACAGCCCAGGACTGACCCGGACCGCAGGGGCGGGACAGCCGAGGTGAGGAAGCAGAGGAGTAAAAGGGAAACAGTGGGGGAAAAGAAGGCATGAGGGTCAGAAGCAAAAGGGCGAAAGAAGATAGAAAAAGTATGAGAAGGAACAGGGGGAAATAGGGCGTTGCCATGGCAACATTGGGTGATAAACAAGGTCAACTTGGCGAGCCTTCCTCATCTGAACAACAACCTGGATGTGAGACAAAGATAGAGAGGGACAAAAGAAGGGCTGGTTAGTTGTGAGAACAATATGAGAATGAGTGGCTCGTCACTTGTCGTCTGTACGTTGCATTCAGAGGCCACTTAACAATATCACAGATTCACACTAACTGGTCCCCAGTTCATGGAGCTGTCACTACAGTCCATTTCAACAACACCATGGATACATCGGAGTGTCAGCGTATACAGGTGCTGGTCATATAATTAGAATATCATCAAAAAGTTGATTTATGTCAGTAATTCCATTCAAAAAGTGAAACTTGTATAATGTATACATTCATTCCACACAGACTGATATATTTCAAGTGTTTATTGCTTTTAATTTTGATGATTATTACTGACAACTGATGAAAACCCCAAATTCAGTATTTCAGAAAATTAGAATATTGTGAAAAGGTTCAATATTGAAGACACCTGGTGCCTTTAAATGGTCCCTCAGTCCAGTTCTGTAGGCTACAATCACGGGGAAGACTGCTGACCTGACGATCATTGACACCTTGAACAAGGAGGGCAAGACACAAAAGGTCACTGCTAAAGAGGCTGGCTGTTCACAGAGCTCTGTGTCCAAGCAAATTAACAGAGATAGAAAACAGGGTACAAGCAGGAGGGATAACAAACCGATTCAAAC
>CAAKHC010003718.1:0-13742 GCA_901007825.1 Macroramphosus scolopax | reverse complement strand
GGAGTTGTCATCTTGTTGAGAGAACACACACACACACACACACCAAAATAAAAGTGCTTTTTGCATTTCAAATTCTGTTTACATTTTGCCATTATTAAAACAATGACAACATTTGGTCAAATATTATCATAACTGATAAGAAAAGATGACATAGAACCGAGGTTGGTTCCTTGGGTATATACGTGTTGCTGCGAGAGAGGGAGGGAGGAACGGAGGGTGAGGTCAATGCAGCCTGAAGGCCATTGTAAATTCCTCGCTGGCTCAACCAAAGACATTCTTGTCTGCTGTTTTTCTTTCTAATCTCGATGCTCAGATTACCAGCTAGAGGGCCCGACCAGATGAGACGAGAGCAGAGTGGCATGCATGCACGCACATGTGCCCAAACACGCACACACACGCCGACGTGCACCGTCTGTTAGGTGCACGTCAGCGTGGACGGACAGCGATGGAAGATATCGGTTCCGACTGTCGTGCCTGCGGTGGCTGAAGCCGGCGAATGAAAGGAAAACACCTCAACACGCTGAAGTCATTACCTAAGAGCTTGTATTTTTTGAAAGCCAAGGAAAACAGCCCCCCCCATGGAGAATGCTGAGAGGATTCCCACATGATGCCCCCCCCTGCGGTGCCACCCGAAACACTGGAACACTCTTTGAAAAAAGCCTGTCCAGATGTGCCCACATCGGTGAAGGATGCCACTCTGCCTCGAGTCGCCCGTTAGATTTGAATATGATCATCTGTAAAACAACTGAAGGTGCACGTGGAAGAAAACGTGGCGCTTTAGTGTCGGTGGAGTGTGAATCTCATCAGACAGACTTCAAGATATAACACGGCATCATCGACGTACACTGAGACACTTGGTTATAGTGTTCAGATTGTAACTCGGAAATCCAGCTTGTAGACGTTTGATACTCGACGGTGTATCGGTGTGAAGGCTAAAACCTCTTACGTTCAAATACTTTTTTTTTTTTACTTGTGTCCTCAAATTGAAACTGACAACTCACTTGATGTCAAACACGTCTTTAAGATCAAACAAGGCAGGCGGGACAGGATGTAGGAACATATCCATTTATTCTAATTGATATCATATCAATCTGGGCGACACGGTGGTCTAGCGGTTGGCATTGTGGCATCAACCGAGAAGGTCCTGGGTTTGGATCCACCTCGGGCCTTTCTGAGTGGAGCTGTGAGAGTGCGTGGGTTTCCTCCGGGTACTCCGGTTTCCTCCCACACACCAAAAAACATGCAGTTATGTTAATCGGAGCCTCTGAATTGTACAAGTGTGAATGGTTATTGGTGTTTACTTGATTGACCAGCGACCAGTCCAGGGTGACCTCGCCTCTAAAAAAGTATCTGCCTCTACCCACTCGTACATGCACAAGGATTCCAAACAGCTGTGTAATCCCAGCATGGTTGATCCCCGTCATGCCGACAGCAGACAGGCGGCTGAGGCCCAGTCAGGTGCTTCACCAGGGGGTGAAGACCACCTGTCCCCCCTCCGATCCTTCCGACCAGAGTCGAATCACGGTGGCCACTTTGGTTTCTACAGTGATGCACCTTTAAGGATCAAAGGTTTTAAAATCGGTGCAGATGTTGCAGGTTTTATCCCTCGACTTGCTCTCAGCCCCGTCTGAATTCATCCTCCTTTTAGGGTGAAGCTGACATGGTCCCACAGGGAACTGACGGAGGGGGGTAAAGCAGATAAATAGTCTACTTGTTAAGTAATTACTCACACCCCACGTCCTGCCCTATCTCCTTCCTTAAGCTGCTCTGCTGAACCAGCATGAGTCCTCACACTTCAACAGGTGTGGGGAGAAGAAAGAGGGAACGAGAGTGGATGATGAAAAGAAAGGTTAAAAAAAGAGAGCAGGAGCACCTGTTTTTTCTTTGACTTCCAGGCCTGCTTCTTGTTTCTTGCGGGCCGAGGCTTGCACCGCCCCGCCCCTTGAACAACACATTCAAGTCCCACTGCCTGAGGTTTGAGGGTCAATATTCAGGCTGTAGAGATACACAGACGTGGAACAAAGTCAAGCAGGACCGGTTGTTATGGTCACTGGTTAGTGAGTGTTCAGGCAGGAAATGTTATTAAGGTGTCGAGGCAGCAGGGAGAAGAGATGCATCCATCACCAGTAGAGGACAAATCATGTGTGTCAAAGCAAACGATCTCAGAAAAGGCAGAAAAAGTTTAAAGAATTATTATTTCTTTCACTCAGGGCAGCGGTTTATTTAATATTCTCTCACATGGCTGAAAGATGAAGCCCAATAACAGTTTTCATAAGTTTATGTGACACTTTAATGTTTTGTTTTATTCTTTGAAGCCACCTTTGTTCCAACATTATCCCCCCCCCGGTCATCTGATCTGACCACCACTTGGGACCCACCTTAAGCGTTTGAGAGGTCTGGAGGTTCCTTGCACCTCTACTTAACGCCCCCACTTCAACTCAAACAGCACACACAATAACAGCAGGACTGCAGAGCTCACTCGGGCTCATTAACCTCCTGGTGGAGGGACTCGGGGGTCAGGGGAATCAAAGTGGCAGGATCACCGCAGACTCACCCAGCAATCCTACCATGGGGGTCTGGAGCCGCAGCGTCTCACCCCCCTAATGAGAGGCCGTGACACACACACACATCCACACACAGTTTAACCCCTCAGGACCAGCTGGAAAAGAGAGTCTGACATGCCGGCCCTCCTCCACCCCCAGCCTGCTCCAAACACACACATTCCAGGCACAACACGGCGGCCGGGACGGCTCACTGTCACCACGTGTCACCTCCCGAACGGACCAGCAGGGGAACCAGAGAGACAGTTGAAGGCACAGAGAGGGGAAATCTGCATCGATGACACATGATTAACATTATCGATCCGCCAAATATTCTCAATGACTGTATTAGTTTCATTCTCATCCTTTTATCACTGATTCAATGTCCAAAATGAAGCTTGATTTGACCCACTCAGAGTCTCCAAAGTGTCTCCAATAATACAAACATTTGACTGAGCTGAAAGTGATCCTGCACTTTATCACAGACACCCGAACGGAGCTCGTAAAATGTCTAATTAAATCTTATCTTTTGAGAGACGTTGTCGTACCATCATAGAGGATTGAGCTGGTTCCCTCAACTATCCTTTAGATTTTCTCTGTGGACACGAAGCCGACATCCCGAGGAGGAGACGGATGAAATGAAACAAAACAAAAAACACACCTATGTGTCAATCAGCACAACTGATGGGAAGAGGCACTCAGAGGCATGTGGGAGGGGGAGGGGGGGGGTAGTGGGGGAGAAAGGAAAGGAAAGGGAGGGGAGGGGGAATAGCATTCTGCCAGAGAGGCAAGTGCAGTGGCGGCGGGGTGAAGGAGGGGTGCAGGGTCGAGGGAAGAGGCACCTTGCAACAGCTGGTCTCAATTATCCACAGGGGGGGGGCTTCTTAGTGTACAGGAGCGTGTGTGTCTGTGTGTGTGTGTGTAAGGTTGAGGCATCACACAGGGAGGGCTGAGACCACTGGCGCCAGGAGGGGAGCAACAGGTCAGAGAGGATGAAGATTATAAAAATACTAGCAGGCTGTCGGCCTTGGTCGCACAGTGTGAGAGTGTGTAGTGGATATTCCTCGCCCTGCCAGGATGAGGAAGAGAGGGAGGGTGTGTGTGTGTGTGTGTGTGTGTGTGTGTGTGTGTGTGTGTGTGTGTGTGTGTGTGTGTGTGTGTTCACACACAGATCCTGTGAGATAACCTTCCTGCTTGAATAACAAGTGCTCTTCACTTTCTATCAGTCAAAGACAAGCTGAATGTTTTTCCTAGTTCTAAAAGTTTATCCGTCTGAAATAAAACGTACACAAACAATCAACGTGATTAATTAAGAGTTTTCTGATGAGCTGATGGAGTCAGCTGGTACATGAAGTTCACTGTCTGACACTCTCACGGTTTTATTTTGTTCTCTTTGGCACCTTCATGTCTGAAAACGTTGTGACGTGACACATGAACACTGCTGGTCAGAGACTTATGGTCTCAGAACATAAGCGATTATCCACCTTTGGCCTCAGGTGGATGAGTAGGACGCCCCCTGGTGGTCATGAAGTCTTATCACGAGGGCACAGCGTGTTGATAGTGATACACATCTGTGCAATATTCTGCTCATAACTGATTTTTCTATTCATTCATTCTCACAAAACGAATTCTAATTTAGTATTATTTATCTTATGAATGTATATTTTATTCTTTTATTGCTTTATATATTGAATACATTTCATTATTGTTATTATCTCTTATCATTACTATTATTTTTTGTTTTTTTATTATTGCTACTTTCATTATTATTGATTTATTTTTGACAAAATGTTCTTTCTTGAAAAAGCAGTTGCATCTATTTCTTATAGGACCCAGCATGAATAAGGAATTAAACGAGGACACTGGAGCTGTGGAATCAGACTTCAGGTGTCAAACTTCTCCTGCAGGAAATCATTTTGTGTATCTGCTCTCCGATGTCGCCCCCTGGTGTTGAACAAGCATGTGAAGACACAAACTGGGAGAAATGACTTTTATTTTCAGCTCCTCTCATTAAAGGCTCTTTTACATGAACTCCTCATAATCAGATATTTTTTTTAAATGTAAATTTTTTTCACACAATCAGCAAAATAAAACAACAAGCTGCGAGTCACATTTGATGAGACTACGTTCAAAAGAGAAACCAATCCAAAGATATGTAAACACAGATAAATAAAGGGTGGAGGAAGGGCGGAGGTCAGGTTAACTGAACAGCAATAAATAAAACACCACAAAAACAATCAAGTCAAACACCCCAACTCAAACTCACGTCAACATTGTGCATTTGTTCAAACATCGTAACTTAACTGCGGATCTGATTAACTTATAAGCAGGAAACAAGCAGCAGAAATGTTTATGGAAGCTGAATATAAACCCCCTGAAGCTCCGGCTCGTCCACCGGCTGTAATATAACGAGAGTAGTAAAACCTTTTGATGACACATGGTAGTGTGGACAGCACAAGCTTTTAAAATAACTTGAAATAGAGCACCAAGTAAAACGCTAAAACCTGATATATGATAAAAGAAAATAAAGAATTATACCAATAAAAGCCCTGAGTGCAATGACTCGTCATGCATCCTATTATTTTTTTTTGGGGTGTAAAATGTTTTGAATCTCCGAACATGATGGATTGTTACCAGCTCTGCTCCTCAGCACAGCTCGTAGACAAATTGAATCTCAGCCCGCTCTTACTTAAACAACCTAGTCTTGGCTTTGGCTCCGTGTGCGTGTTCACCGTTAGCCCCTCTGGAGCTACCTGCTCCACCGTCCTTGACTTTCTCGGTCGACCAGCAGAGTTTCAGACGTATCTGCTCAGGTGTGACGATGTCTCCATCCTGCGGGCACGGAGTTAGAGATGCAGTTTATTAATGTGCAACTCTGCACAGGATGTCAGGGCTTGCATATTTTTTTTCTGGGAATGAAGTCGATCTTCTGAATAGAAGAGGAATAACCACATCAACTAGTCACGTTGTGATTACGGATGTCATGTGACAACAACAACAACAACGGAGGACTTGTTGATTGCTGCGTTCTCTGTAGTGTTCAACAGACTACCTGCTGTGGGTCAATAAGATCCCAGTGGGTGGTGCTCCACCTCCTGAGCTGTGGCTCTAGCAAGGAACTGAAAATATGTCGTCCTCACTGGATGATGTTGAATCCCTCATTTGTTAATCACAAATAATAAGCGCGCTGGGATCTGTTCTTGAAAAGTGTTGCAACTGTCACGTATTCATATCCAGTTTGAATAGTTTCGTGTTGTTTATTCGTCAAGCCCCCTGATGTGTACCGGACTTTAGATCCACAAACGTTTCGGTTCGGCCTCCTTGATCGCAAGAACTTGACGTCACTTTACACACCTTCATCTCATCACGTCTGGATTATTGCAACATATTTACCTGCCTTGGTCGTCGCCTGTCTCTACAGAATTCAGCTGAATGTGTTAACCTGCAACTATTATCATGGCCTGCAGCACCGCTCTAATGTTCATAGACCTTACCTGAGGTTTAATGACGTCCTTGTCTGTGATCCACTGCAGAAAGCGCTTCTTGGCAGCCTCCAGACTCCTGTCGTCCGTCTTCTTGTAGTAAACCCTGATCAGCTGCTCTGCAAAGTGCTCTGGCAGGAGTCTAGACACCTGGCAGAACGACAGAAGTGGAGAAATAACTGAGGCGTTAAGAAGAAAACGTTATTGGGAACAAACACTGATTTTAATGGTTTCGTAGCTCAAGCAAATATGGATCAAGAATAGGAAACATCTGTTTCAGTCCTGACCTGGTCCTTGCTTATCTTAAAGGCTGTGTTGAGGTCATTCTTGGAATAGAAACCCATGTTGTCAACGGGGTTCTCTTCTTTCATCCCATAGTCCAAATTTATGACCTACAAAAAAAACAAAAAAACGGAAAGACAATCAACCACCTGATAATTGACAAAGAGAATCCTTTCATCTGGAGCCGCGAGGGAAACTCACGTCAACTATAAAGTCCTTCGGCTGCAGAGTGACGTCCTGGGCGCCGGTCTGAGGGACCGGCTGGGCCAACTCTTCTTCCCAGCCTTGCAGCAGTTCCTGAGGTGACAGAGACATGAAGGAGTCAAGAGATGGTCTCTTAGTTCATTAACAGCTCATCAGTCAAATCATTGCTTTAGCAAAAAAGGTTCCAGTTCTGTTTTATGTCATCAACTATGGACGCGTCCTCAAGCAGGAAGCGGTTGTCATGGAGATGCAAACGCCTGCCTGTCATGGGCTCATGCACATCTATGGAAGAGGCCTAAAACTCACCTAAGGATGCAGAAGGCCTCGAAACAGTGGAAAGTTACAATGTCAATAATGATTCTTAGCATGGCTGCTATGGAAAACACATCATTCATCCTCATGCACACACCCGGGTGACACGGACGGGTTCCTCTGGCGTGGCTTGGCCCAGACACTTGTAGAGGCGCCGAACAGTAATGTTGCGTAGAATCTTCCTCGCCTTGGCGAGTTCGGGAGAGGAAGAGTGGAGTATTTGTTCAAAGATGTGATCTGTAGGAGAAAGAAAGGAGAGGTGAGGTAAAGCAAACCGAAGTTACTGATTCACTTGATGTCTTTATTTCCAACTGCTCTTCAGATAGATGGATGATATATACGGGGAATCGGGTTGGTTTATTTATTCATCTGTTTCATTTCTTTATGCACTTGTGGGAGGAGTTTATTGTCCAATGACGTTGAAAGATTGATGAGGCATTGATGGACGTTTGCTGTATCCTGCCCCTCGTCGCCCTGCAAGCAGCCAACAGCTCGCGGTGGAATCTACACACCTGTCAGCTTGGTGTAGGCCACCATGTCGTCTATGGCCGTGGAGAGCTTGAACATCTTCCCCTCGGAGCCTTCGATCTGGATGTGGTCATCTGCTTTTAAGAAGGCCTCTGTGATCCTGCAGAACAAACAACAGAGCATCAGTTCTTCTGGAGGAAGGTCACGGTGTTGACATTCTCCCCTCGGTTCATTTACAATATCATACTAAGGATGTTTTAGTTGCAGTCAATCCTGCAGCCGGCTTGTCATCCACTCTGTACGAGTGTGTACTCGCGAAGTCTTACTATGCTAACACAATGATGACAACTCTTCTTCTGATGATGTGCATCCTCGTAACTCGTACTGGCGACAAGCTCTTTGAATGACGGCTATTCAGGCGTGTGGGAGGATACCATCTAATTAGTCACATCAGTGCACATCTCTCCACCTCCTCGTCATTCTTATATTTAGTGATTCGCACCTGTCCTGCCCTGTCTCGTCTCGTCTCCCCTCCGGCCAAACTTTTGCTGCAGTGGCTGGTATTAGCAGCCTCTTTCTCATAATGTGCCTGAAGTTGTGTAAATCTGAGACAAACATTATCCAAACAAGCCTAGACATCCGACCCGAGCTGGGACTCACATATTTTCTATGATGGATCCCACTTTGTGCTGGTAGGCTCTCCTGTGGAGACTGTTCCTCGTGTGGAACAGGTCATACACATTGCCCACCTCCTGTGGACAGAACCCCCCGATAGTTTAGTCACCGGTATAATCATCACCACAATAAACGCAGGCGTGATTATGTCGGCACCTTGTCTCTTGTGCAGATGTGCTTCTGTCCGTCCAACTCACAAACTCTGGCAAACTTGAGGAAGCGGCGATAGTCAAAGTTGTTCTGGATGCCCAGGTGGTAGCAGTCCCTGAGGAGAGACGGAGACGACACATGCTCAACTGAAACATTTTGGATAGTTTAGCAAATGTTTCTTTAAACAGGCCACACCTGGCAAAGTAGTCCCACTTGTCCACATCAATTCCAGTTCTTTTGTTGGCCACGATTTCATAGAGGAAGGACTTTTCCTCCGGCCGGCCTTTATACGCCCACTGCAGACAAACAGAGGCATCACACGATGGCTGATCGCTTTCATATTGTTCCACGCTGACATGTACCTGTCCCTGATCTGCACGAGTGTTCAAAGGTCCCGCAATCTGCTCCTTGATGAAGTCCAGGTCCTCGGGCAGCACCAGGCCGTGCTGCTCCATCATCGGCTTGAGGCCGTTGTCCTCCACCAGGTAGTCAAACATGTCGATAGAGGCTTTCTCGTGCTGCAAGAAAAGGCACCGACAGCATGATGACTCAAATAGAAAGAACACATCTGATGCAGGATGCCGTTTTACCTGATGGCCACGACTTACAGGACGAACTGCGGTCTGTATCTTTGACCTCTGCTGCCACATTAAGGACGTTTTGCACCGGCCTTGGTTTGCAGTCAGTAGAACAGAATGTCTTTCAAACTCAAAGTACTGACTGATTCTTTACCAAAACAACAACTAGGGGAGGAGATTCGCTCAGAAGAGACGAGTGTTGAGAGGGAAACCTCTGCTCCGACTGTACTTATATTTGTATCACGCTCGTTCCACCACGGAGGAGAACAGCGTGAACTGAGAACGTGTGCAGGGACGCAGAACGAGGAGGACCGATCGACTGAGTTGGACGGCAGCTCGAATCAACCTCGACTGTTCACGTCCCGGAGACACGTGATGACAACAGGACGGTTGCAGGCCACAACAGGAAGTGTTTGGATTGAAACACCAAAAATCTTTCCAAGACTTTGTTTGAACCCTGTTGTTGCCTGAGGTGGAGAAGTTGTCATTTTCTGATGACTCATAGAAGTTTTGAAACTTCGGCGAAAGTGATGATGTTGGCTGATGTTTGTCAGGCCACTCGGCAGCCGGGGGGGAGAGCTTGTGGTTTCTCTTCTTGTAAATGGAAAGAGAGTCAGAAGAAGAGGAAGAAAAGAGTTTCTCACAGAGTAAAAGGGATGTTGACCATCTGTCTTTGAAGCCATCAACAAACGGTCGTTTGTTCTCAAGGTTATATTGCTCCGCTATCGAGGCTGCGAAACTTTGTGGGACTTTGGTGCGTCTCCTTGAAACTAACTGCCGGATTTTGTACAACACTCCCTCGCACAGCTAGAATAATAATAATAATGAAAAGTTACCTTCCATGTACTTCCTGGACGTGCTCTGGGGATAAACAGGCCATCAAACATGTGGGAGAACGGCCCGTGTCCTTGGGAGGGAGAAACAGAAACTTACTCGTTTTCTCTGGAAATCCTGTTTACTTACTCATCACAGCAACAAGTGAGTGCAGGCCAGATCGGACAACAACGTGCCGAGTAGTCATCCTCAGTGTACGCCAAAGTACGTTCTCATTCCTGATCCAACGAGCCATATGATTATCATCATCTTGAGCATTACACAAAGCCTGGACATTTGGTTTGGCAAACATCTCGGAGCTTCCAATATTACACAATATGGCTGCATTCCTCCGTCAGAGTTGGTTGATGGTGTACCAACTGCCATCGGATCACTCGGGTCAATTGTTGTGTACCACTCACCCAGGTCATGGCAGAGCCCGGCGATCTGCACGCACAGGATGTCTCTGTGAGAAATAAGGAGCTCTGGCTGCCTCTCATTCAGCGCTTGCACAAGCTGTCCTGCCAGGTAACCCACCCTAGCAGACGGACACACAAACGGTACTCACATGTTATCCTGGAAAATATATTCTTGGACATGATCATTTAAATAAAGTCATTAAGCCTTCACCTTGTTTAACTGGGTCGCCTATTTAATTAATCTTTACTTCTACAGTTTTGTATGTAGAATTAGTGCTACAATATGACAGGAAGCTGTTTAACAGGAGGCATTTTTCCTCTACATTTTGCATCAACGTGTACCTAATAAATTGGCAAGTGAGACATTGAAAACTGTGCTTATATGCCTACTAGCTTTGGAACACAAGGGTCTGTTTCTGAATCTATCACGAGCGGCGGACAACTCAATGTCGGTCTCAACGAGCATGTAACTGTGAGATCTTACTGTTCCACTGAGACTTTAACAGCAGGGCAAGGCTGGGTCATGATGAACATCTACATGAAGACATACCCGATGCAGTGTTCAAAGCGGTTGTGGGACGCTCCGGGGAACACTAAGTAGGTTGTTCCCAGTTGCTTGAGGTTTCGGAGTCTCTGGAACTGAGGCGTGTCGATGATTTTGATGAGAAGTGGGTGCAGCTCCACGTGCCCGTGGATGGGATCATTGAACACCTGGTGGAGGGGGGGAGAACAAACAGCAGTGATAAGTGGCGGGGTGAAACCAGAGACTTTATATATAACATGGACCCAGCTTCCCGCCACTGTACGAAAATGAAGCCGAGATATCGAGTGTACGGGCGCGGCCGTATTCTGGTGACCGAGAACCAGAATCAGTTTACTGCAGAACAAAGCTCCATTCAAATGTATTAAGAGGAACAAATCAGATCGATATCGGACATGAAAACGTGGATTTGTGGTGTGGAGTCTAAGACTTTCTGATCTTAACTCTTCAGTCTTTCCTGCTCCACATCTGTGCAGCCTCTGTGACTGTATTCAGTGATGTATCTGACCGTGCGCTGGTTCACCAGAACAAAAGAAATAGCAAGTGTAAAGAAACAGGAAAGGCAGCTTTTAATTTTCAAGTGCAATTGTCTTACATGCTCCAGTAAAAGCTTGCACCTTGCAAAGGTTCTGTGAAAAGATTTTCTTCAGGAACGTCGTAACTTGTCTTTCTACATTTCACACCAAACAAGCTGTTTAACAATCTCTTCCAGCCATAACTTCTTTCAGTCTGTTATGTCTCTCTTGTCTGTGAATCCTTGGACACAGCGGTTACCTTGTTGGCCTGAACTTCTATCTGCCACAGCTTCCTGAGGCTGTGGAGGGTCCGCTGTCGGTCGCCAAGACCACTAGAAGGTAGAAAAGAAGATGAGATGGGCGATACAGATACAAAAACCTACATTCCAATGAAAGTGCAATACTGACAGAATTCCTAATCTAACCTTGAAGCCAACAAACGGAGATGTTGCAATAATACTTGTTTGAAAAGGCTAATTTTATCTGCAGCGCCACGATATTGAGGATATAAAAAACTGTTATCACAGGGAAGGTTTGCAATGACAGCCTGTATCATTACTGGCTGATATCAAGAGGGAGATTCAACAAAAACATTTTGTCAAGCAAACAATGCCAACAAGAACATCGGTGCTGAATAAACGTTCAGTAATTGTGTGTCTATTTTTAAATTGTTGTATTTTATCAGATTAAAAAAATAAACATATCGGCTTTATAAAACATTGATCAGCCTCCCTGATCTGCAAACATCTGTTTAGCTTGTGGCAAAAAAAAAAGGAACGAAAATGACTCATCAGTGGAAATGTGTCTACGATTTCAAGTATTACCACTAAGTTTTTTTCTTGTTCCTCAGACGCACATTTTCAGGACCACAACCTTCTCTGACACGTCAGGGTCAAATGTCTAAGTTCACCTCAGGATATTAAACTAATATTTATGACAAGCTATGAAGTTCAATGCAGAGTAACAATTTTTTTTAAGTAATTTAAAATGAACCATTATTTTCTCAGAGGATCTAAGCAGAACCAGATTCCTAAACAAATATATACATACTTTTCCAAAACTTTATTTCAACATATCTCCAGGTACTTTAAAAACAGCACATCCGAGGACTATTCAGAGGTTTTTCAAGACTCTCGTATGTTCATATCGTTGCAGACAATATCAGACATAAACAACCACACAGTTGTTCTGGAGGTCCTACAACTTGATGTCTGACTCACCGTACGCCGATCTTCTCCAGGTCCGCGTCCGTGAGATTCCTGAGCGCGACACCGGTGATGTTCTGGTCTGGACAACAACAAACACAACGGATGTTAACTAGCATCACAGCCAGGGAGGACAGACCGGCGTTCATCTGAACGACCGTATTTTGGCCAACTGAGGGAGGAAAAACTGGCATGACTACAACCTCTGAATGCTTCTTCCCACTCCCCAAGACCTTCTCTTCTCAGGTACTGGCAGATTTCATCCACTCCCCATCGCAAGTAGTCCGAGTCCGACGGCCGGACCACGGACACCCTCTTCTTCGGCGTTCTGGAGCTGTTACAGGCGCCCGGAGACGCCTGTAACGGTCGTTTTCGACACTCCATGTTGGTTTGATAAAACAGACGGTAATTCGATTCGTCAGAAGAGAACACCGGCAAAGGCTAGACTGGCTAAGGTTGTTCAGGTCGACCGTAGATCAGATGGCTTCGCACAGATGACACCCGGAGCTGTGAATTACCCGGGTTTTGTCTGTACACCGCTAGCGTCAAGCTATCCGGCAACATATACCCATGTCCGGTTGGGTTTTCAAAAATAAAAGTCTAACAATATTTCTGTTCCCGATCTCGATTCGAGGCATGCGTTGATGTCGCAGCCAGAACATCAGAAACACTGCAGTTATGAATGAAAGTGTAATCATATTATTTTTAAACACAGTTAGACATTTTATTCCCTTACTTGAAGGTGAAGATTGTTTGTGTTTGCTTTATTGCTTTACGAATAAAACGTATTACTTCCTGTTTACCAGTTGCTCCTTATAGAGAACTTGACGTGGATTGGTTGACACGCGTAGGGCGGAGCCGAGTAAAGTGGAGCGAATGAAAGCAGAGTGTTCTAATAATCCCGTCACTTTGACTGGCTCTGCTCAGCATCAATTCCCGCCCCTGTCGGTCACCTGATGGTACTTCACTCAGTACCACTCCTGGGGGTTTAATGAAGCTTTACTTCTAAGGTGGTGTGACCTATTATTAAATTAGTTAGTGTAATAATACCAAACCTTTGAATTTACAGAAAAACATGATTGTATATTAGGTAATCTTAAATAGCCTGATCTAAAAACATCAAACTGCATGCATTTTTATTTATGTTGAACTATTCCACAAACCGTTCCAACAAAATCACACTCCAAACTGTACTCCGAGTGCCATATGACAAAAAAAACAACAAGTATGGGCATCCTGTTTGCCCCCCACTTTGAGTGCGTTGGGTGGGTTCATCGCCTGGGCCGGCCTTGGACCCTTTGGCGGGCATTTGTCTGGAAGTTGAGGCGGTGAGTCTGAGTGGCCCGGGCTCTCATTTGCAGTGCCACCCACAGGGCTTTTAAAACATGCACCAGCCACCAGGATCTGCACACATCCTGTGCGTGCAGATCGCCGGGCTCTGCCATGACCTGGGTGAGTGGTACACAACAATTGACCCGAGTGATCCGATGGCAGTTGGTACACCATCAACCAACTCTGACGGAGGAATGCAGCCATGCATATTGTGTAATATTGGAAG
>CAAKHC010003716.1:37273-48721 GCA_901007825.1 Macroramphosus scolopax | reverse complement strand
AGGATGGCCTCTGCATTCTACGCACAGGCCTGAGTTAGCTGGGTCAGCTGGGGCAAGGAACGACATACTGTTGAAAAAGAGCTGCATGGCAAATTCATGAGCATGAACACATGCAGGGAGAGAGAGAGAGAGAGAGAGAGAGAGAGAGAGAGAGAGAGAGAGAGAGAGAGAGAGAGAGAGAGAGAGAGAGAGAGAGAGAGAGAGGTATGGCTGTAACCTTTCACCCATTTCTCCAACCAGCTTGGAGAAACTGTGGGAATCCTGTGAAGTCAGGTGCCTTCAGTGAGAGGCCCCATCATGTAGGGCCCTGACACAGGAATCAATGGGAGGGATAAGCATTTGTCCCACATCAGAGAAATGAAGATGACTACAAGTATCATGACTGTTGTGCGTCACTTGTTCCCGACGTGATAAAACATGCTATAAAGGACATGACATAGCGTGTTCTACCAGGCCTGTGCCTTCTTCTGATAAGAACAAGAACACACACAAACTCTTTTTAAATGTTTGTGGTAAGTGCGTTTGGATCATCCATGCCTGGTGAATGTGTGTGCTGTATGTGTGTGTGTGCTTTGTGTATGCGTGAGTTGCCTAGCACCTGGTAACCGTATAGGCCGAAACCTTATCTTCTCGAGAGCTCACGCTGTGCTGGACTCTTGCTATCATCTCTCATCAGCGTGGTAACGACATGACAAAGTCTGACAGACAAAAAGGAGCCTCACTTAACAGTCTGTGTGAGAGACAACCCTGTCAGGCGTTGTTCGCTTGTTTTTCAATTTGCGCCTCAAGATGTCCCCTCGCACAGCCGGCCGTGATTACTCACCATCACATGTATCCTCAAGAATAAGATGACCGAGGCCGAGAGCCACACAGAGTCCTGGAACACAACACAATTACAGGTTTGCTGCCAAAGTATGCTGCACAGTCTCTGTCAATCTTTACGAGCTTACATGAAAGTCTCCCAAAGCGGCTGAACAAAATGCAAAAAACGTTATGATATGACTGATGATTGAACTAGGAATTATATTTTTTTCCATTTAGTTTTCACAGAAACCTCGTGTACAGACGACTTCCCTGTTGTTGTCATATCATAGCAAAATAAGCTACTTGTATAGCACTTTTCACTGATACAAATAGGTTAATATAATGAAAAACACACAATATCTCAATATCCATACTAAAAGTAGCAATGACAATAAACCTGGCTGGCAAGTTTAGGAAGGAGATCAGAGGAACAAACAAGTGCTTAGTTCCAAACACAGACAAGGATATTAGTCAACAAAGCAATAAATGGAAGAGAAGGATGTCACAAGAGCCTCAACAGAAGCGTTACATAGATTTGGTGCAACAGCTTGAAGAGCATATAGGTGTTCTATAACTGCCTAAAAAACAAACAAGAAATTGTGCACTTTTTGAACCTTGCACATGAAAAGTAATCTGAATGTTTTTCCCCTGTGAGCCACCAAGCAGAGGTGAGCCTGCAAATAACAAGTCAGACTATATTATCGCACTCAAATTTGGCCCAATTCCAGTTGGAAACAGTCAACTATGATTGACGTCAACAGGAAGTCTGAGTTCAAGTTTGAGGAATCCAGAACCCTCACACGCTGTATGATTGTGTGCACAGACCTGCCCTGGTGACTTGACGATTTTGTGCAGTCAAGTGCCTCTGAGAACTTGTACATCAGTCGCCGTGGTCAGACCGTTGTGAATTGAGTGGAGATCATTAGGCTATGAACAGAGCTTTACTGAAGGCATTCTGTCATAATCCCTGTCAGCATACAGGTGCATGCAGCAGATGTGAATGTGAATTTAAACATGCACGCACGCTCACTCATACATGTATGCACAAACTCAAGCAAGCGGTGAGCAGAGGCAGCAAACAACACTTGAGTACATTTCAGTACTATGCATGAAAAGTGGCTAGACACAAGATGTTCGTCATGCATAGACACACACACACATACACACTGTTGTGTCAATAGTCATAAAAGGCATTCTCAAAAAAAGCTTTACAGACTGCAGGGTACAAAAGTGACCACCAGGGTTCTCTTGTTTTTCCACACATAACTCATTGGTTACTCAAATGCTGCATTCAGAAAAAGGGGCATCTGATTGGCCGGTAAACGTTGAGTGGCACGTGGAGGTCCTCCCCATCAGGGACGAGAGGAGAGAAGGAGGTCGAGGGGGAGGGGAGAGAGAGGTCTATTTACAAATGAAATTTAAAGCAACATCACCAGCATCACTGGGAAGGGGAAGCTAATCTTGACTGTTTCATAACTTGAATATTTAAGGTTGCAGCATTCCCTCCGGTAAACTGTCCGTTGTGTAATATTTTGGAGTCCTGGTAGAAATTAAACACTCGACAGATAGATATCTATGTGTTATTATCTTACTGGGATAAAAAGTATCTTTGGGGTTTAAAAGGATTGATGCAACAGCTTTAATTTAGTTCACCAAGTTCACAATGTCATCACTCCAACAGTTCTTCGTGTTTCCCTGTTGTATTAGGTAATGTGATGACGGATCCAGGATCAGTTTACCCTCCCCCAAACTTGATATGAAGCAGTCGCCACGGTGGAAGCAGAATCCGATCAGGGATCAGTCCCGTTCCCCTCTCGGTGCAGGTTGACAGCTCCTCTCGCCCAGCCCCCACCCTGTTACCAGGAGGCCCAGCTTGTGTCTTGTGTAATATTCTGATTGGCCGGTGTGTTTTGGTATGGGCGGGGAAAGGGGCGTGGCCACGAGTATTGTGATCTCACAATCAGCTGTTTTGTACGGTCTACATACTGATCCGAGGATCAGCTGGAGGCAGCAATAAACAGAAGGAAAAAATCTGCAGCAGACAAAAACAGAATAAAGAAAAGAAGAGGATCAAAAAACAGCTGCAGATGTTATGATCTGAAATATCAGTGTAACATTTTACACGAAGCCCTTCTTCTGAGAAGAAAGCCTTTTATTTTTATATCATGGTGTTTTAAACTACCTCACTTAAAGGCTATCTAAAGCTATGCTTTAAGAATTGTTGTCGTTTGTACTGTGTGTGATCTCGTTTACAACTTGAAAAACATCGCAAAGGCAGGTGAGATGCTCTTTACTTTGCTTTAAATGTCGTACTTGGTGTGTTTTTTTTCTTTCGTCTGTGTGATCTCGAGACGCGTCACTGTATTATTCACTGTAAATATCATCCGACATGTATTATTACATCGGCTTTTGTGTGTCACTCTCATTACTTTGACCGCCGTGTTATATTTAGTGATGATCTATTATCAGGTCATGAATAGATAAGCAGTAGCAGCCCAAATCAAGAGAGATTCGACGTCCTATATTCCGAAATATGACAGCAGCCTGCATCCTGCGAGAAGCCGTTATTGTGCAAACTGTACCAAATGCTGATGTGGAGTCCAGTCGATGGCGGATGTTGACGGGTTTTTTCTTTTGGGAGTCGAAGCTGCTTTTTTCTGCAAATGTAACCGTTGGGCCTATATGTTATTCCTATAAATACCAGTGTCATTGTGTGCAGTCGATGTCTCGTCCTGCCGTGTCACTGAGCTGTCATTGCTTTGACCCTTCAGCTGCAGGGCTTAATAAGGATAATTCATGTTTAACCCGGATACCAGTGCAGAAAGTCGAGTGTTATCTCGGCTGTCGACACTCTGAGGTCGAAGCTTCATATTCTCACACAGTGTCGGTGTATATTGGAGATGTGGATTTTACTGGAGATGCATTTTCCTTCACGAAATCCAGGCGTCGACGTCAGCATCCATTTTTTTTGTCCAATGCAGATGTCAGACGTAAAAAAAAAAACAACAACCTCATAATATCTCATATTCTCGCTATGTTTGGTGTTTCAGACCCATTTTTTTCCCCCTCCGGTCGCCAAATAGACTGGAGACTCTCCGCCTGCGTCATGAAGACGTCATGACGTTACATGCGTCTTGTTCTTACTGTCGCGAGTCCCTCCCACCGCTCTTAGCCCCGCCTACCTTATAAAAGACATGTTAAGACAGATCCACGTCCGAGGTCCTTTCTATGTAAAAATAAAATAATAATAAATGAAATATCGTTTACATTAAAAATAATATAATATAATATATTATTTATAAGTTGATATTTTCAATAAAAACAGGGCGTTACGTATTGCCCACAAAGAATAAATAAATCTCTGTTTGTGTCTGAAATCACATATTATTCACTATACAGTCAACTTTACTTAGTGTGCCACTTTATCGTGGTATAAACATATTAACTGTCCATATTGGACCCAAACTAGTGTCTTTTAATTTTGGAGTTGCGCTCACAATATAGTCTTCTACATACGACACACACTCCTCCCTACATACGATGATGTCGGGAGGCTATTTACTGAATGATTTAGGACATAAGCTCTCTATGCTGCATCCAATTTATTATTTTATTTGACAGTGGCGATGCTCAATGACCAGCGGAAGCCAGAATTGGAATTTATTTACTCTGCATATTGAGTACAACATAGTCAATATCCACATTAAGAAGAATGGTAGATGATAACAACATGTGGTTGAGAAATAAAAGTAAAAATATAGGAAAAGATTTGCAGAGGAAAGTTTAGGAAAGCTAAAAACCAGACAGACAGACATCGGTTTCATTTCACTTTGTCAGGTCAATGCTGTGTATTTACTCACCTGTAATACTTTACAACCAGATCTATTGGCAGTATCACTAATAGTAACACAGACTCCAGACAAACAAGATCATCAGTGAAGTGTGTAATTTGTGGTCACCTGCTGCACCTTAATGCAAACCAGCCCTGAGGTCTGCTTGCTAAATATTTGCTTCTCTGGTTTTACAGTCTCATGACATATTAGTCCTTCAAAACAATCCCTGTGTCGAGAGAAGTCACGCAGTAGAATCCTGAGAAATATAACAATCATTGGCATTTTTTATATCGTTGAGTGGATAGTATTGACTTCTGATTTTTTTTTACATAAGACATCTGAGGACTATGTAGTGCCTGGTTGCAGGATGTCCCCTCTGATATGCTGCTGGTCACCATGGTGATTCTCCAAATAAGGACAAAGAAAGGGTCTGCTTCTCCGCACTGGCCCCCATGCAGATCACACACACACACACACACACACACACACTTCATCATAATCTGCTCTCCCTCATTAACACCGGAGTCGTCCGTCTCCTCGGTCCCAGTTGATTGTCAGCAGCACCTGTTGGACATCCTTGAGACGGATCAGTCTGCGATTTAAACCAGGCCAACTCTGAACGCTAATAAACGCACACAAACGTATGGCTGCAATACGGAGCAACCAGTTTAACGTGAAACTCAAGAGGAATTTGAGTGCTGCAGCTAGTCGGAGGATTACTCAGGGATGACGGAAATTTGCACTCTGTGATCTCTGCTGTCGCTCCATCTGCACTCAGGCAGTTTATATAAATACAAGTCGGCCTTTGAACGTGTAGGGGTTCCTCTTGTAACCTATGGCTGTTCAAACATCTGTTCTACATTACATCACCCTACACATTTAGGTCAGGCACTTGTCCTCTGTGTCTTTGCAATTTAACACTGTGTACATTCACTTTGTTGGACTTTGTGAGAGTCTCTTCAAGTCTTGGCTGTCCATCTGTGCAACGTCTTAGCTGATGGGATATCTAAATTTAAAGGACTTGAAGGGAGGAAGAGCTCCTTACTGTCTGATCAGCTTCTTCCTCCATATAGCACATATTCTCATTTATTACCACATTTGATGTCAGAATAATGTGCAAGTTTAATGGAGCGTCCAAACTCAAACCAACCAGCCGAGCCATTCATAACTTTTATTATCTTTATCCTATTCAGTACTTGCTCCTCTGAAGGTTCTGAAAATAGATTTTGATGAGCTTGACCCGTCAAATGAACTGAAAAATCATGAAGCTTTTAAAGTTGCTACACTCGATATTTTTACATTAACAAAGAATCCCACGAAAATGAGACTGAGAAACGGATGACTTATAGTGAACCATTTTCCTTTTCTTAGTTTGATTTGATATATATTTATATCAACGGAAAGACAGCATACATCAGGTGACCAGAAACACAATTCAGTTGGATTATTAATGACGTTTTGCATCAGTTGGATGTATGAAAGAGTGCGTAGAAGCTTGTTTGTTTGCTTTGGCCAAGCTGACGACAAGATATCCTGTGATGCAGGTGTAGAAACTCAGAAAATAAACAGGAAACAGTGAAGGCATGTTCAGATTTTAGGGACAAATCGTTTGTGTCAACCTGTCGTTACAGCACAGATCAGAGTGTTTTGAGGTTTGAGTCCATCAATCAGCTTGAACTGGTTGTGATGTGTCTAGCAGCCACATTGTCCATCTATGGTTCCCTGATTAAGCACTAAACCCCGATGAATGACTTGTAGAAATGTCTCGACACTGAAACAACCATCATCTAATCTACTTCAACCTCTCTCCACAGGCCTTTGCTCCAAACCAAGTGACACCTTACATTTGCACTACAGAAGCCCGTCCACTCCTCTTTGTCGAAAACCAAGATCCAGCAAAGGGCTTCACGTGAAGAAAAAAGAGACAAAATAATAATTTCTAAGGCAGCTACAGCTCTTTTTTTCGTGGACGACGAAAAAGCACCTGAGTCTTTAACACTTGAGAATATCAGCAGCGATGTTTCAACGGCTGAGCAACTTGTTGTTTGGAGAGGTGGAGGAGGTGGAGGCTGAACTGAAGGGACCCAACCCGTGTCTGACGGAGGCCGACGAGGAGGGATGGATGCTCGTCAACCTGCCGGGTGAGTCTCATCTGTGGGAGTGCACGGTTTGATTTAGGTAGGATAGAAAAAGCACTGTCCTCTCTTGTCTGATAATTATATTGTGTTGAGTAAGTATAGAGCTAATGACGGTGATCAGGGGGTGTGGTGAGGAAATCACCCGACTACACCCGAGCTCAATCCACATGGCTGGCATACCAAAGATGTTGTCTATCAGTGGATGGAAGTCTTTGTGAACATGCATCTCCTTCCTCTTTGTTTATGATCTCAATCATGACAAAAGCGCTGACTGACTTTGAAAACGCTGGTGTGTCTTCAGAAGCCAACCAAACGAAAACAAACGCTAGGAGAGACATTATGTCGCTGACATAATCGGAGGGTCAACACAACTAATGATGTGACTCTTTTATGTTTTGTGTTTCCCCGCCCCCTTCCCCTCCCCCCTCCCCCTCCAATTTATTTAAACACCCTTACATCCCCCACACTGGTATGTGTGCGCGTGCGTATGTGGTCCCTATAAAAACATGCCCCCCTTCAACCCGCATGGCTTTTTTGAATATCTACATCATTTGCATTAAAAATTTGCAACATCCTCCCTTCACCTGAAACATCTGTTGGCTGTCTTTGCCCTGATATCATCGCTGCCATGTGCACAGTAGCATCTGACTGCATGATGCAGGCTGAGGATGGTACGGGAGCACCACTTGTTGCACATTCATCCCCGGACAGTAACCAACCAAATTATCAAGACACACGGACGGAATGCCCGGGTCCCATTCCCCACCCGCCTAATAAACGCCGTAGGACACATAAAGGTCGGGCACAAGGTGCAGTAGCATCATCAGACCCCATGTCTTGCCCCGGCGCTTACCCGTCTGACTCTGGTGCCACTACACCTGTGACCCTGTCAAGACGGGCCAGACTGTCCAAGCCCTCCTCCACCATGTCAATGTCTCCCAGCTCTGGGAGTGATTGTGGGGGCAGTGGGGGTAGCAGTAGGACAGGTTCAGAGAGAGGCTGCATGGATGAGAGCTGGTTTGTCACCCCTCCCCCCTGTTTCACTGCAGAAGGAGCCACCGCCGAGGCCAGCCCGATGGAGGACCTGCTCATCGAGCACCCCAGCATGTCCGTGTACGTCTCCCCAAACAACCTGTCCATGGTCTCCAACAGCAACCTCTCTGTGGCGGGCGAGGAAAGCATCGTGACCCTGGCGAGCAGCGTTAGGTGAGATTAGACTTCACTTCCTTCTTTCAGCACAATCCTGACTATCACGATACTCACCACTTCTGTTTGGTCTCCCTCTCCAGCCGAGTGGCCGAAGCAGCCGCTGGTCCTGCCACCCGCAGCACCACCAGGGTGAACCGTGGTGCAGCCGCCCAGGCTGGAGCTCTGGCTAAGGTCACCCAAGTGGCCAGGGTCCAGCGTAGCAAGGCCCGCATCGAGAGGCGCCAGCTGGGCCGCAACCGCATCCAACGCCAAAACCGCACCAGGGAGCAGGTTCCTCGCCACGCGGCTTACGCCAGAAACACTTTCCTTCACCAGCCTAGCAAGCGCAACATCTGCCACTAAACTCCTGAGCAACCAGGCGGCGTCGTGTGGTCAGAGGGCATTAGTAGTTAATAGTCAACGCTAACACACACACACGATTAAATATACCAACCGCAGCATATTTGTGTTTATTTCTGCACATTATGTCATTTTGTGACCCTCAGATACAAGTTAGCCTCAGCTTTTTTTGTTTTGGTTTGGACAAATCTGGTGGTTTTATGCCCCATTCTGCAGTTAAAGCCCTCTGAGTAGAACTTTATCTTACTTATTGTCCAGTGCAGTATCCAACCCTAGAAGAAAAGTCTTTAAAATATTCATTAAGGTAATAATGTCTGAGAAAAAAATTCTCTCTTAGCTTAGTAAAATATTTCTTTCACTCTTCCTCAAGGCATGTTTTGCATTAATTACATCATTAATAATTACAATACTTAAAATTTGGAGATGATAATTTTAAATTTACTTTTCTCTGACTGCAGTAAAACACTTCTCTTGTGGAAACGATACGAGAGAGAGAGAGACCCGTCGAACCTGAACCTTTGTAGAGAAAGCAGCTCATCCTGTCTGCAAAGCATTTCCATTAATTGATCAGATATCCAAGCTTTACTTAATTTTTGCCCCAAAAAGGTGGAAGGATATACCGTTCTGAAGACAGTGAGAAGAAAAATTACTTCACATTTTGTCCAGGTAAAACAAAAACCAATCAAAAGACAAAGAAGTGTGTCTCTTCTCACTGTGTGAAGGATAAGAGCAAGTAGAAGATGGCGGAGGGAGAGCAAAACAAGACTAAAGAGTACAGATTATTGACACGATGAATGAGAGCTAGATAGTGATTGAGGTGAAATGCTTATAGGAAAGTGTAATGTTACCCTTTGAGCAGCCTGTGAGACAGTTTTCTACTTCGAACCGACATCAGCCTCCGTCAGGGGTTCCACTCAGGAGGGAATAGTTTTTATGTCATCCTGTTGAAAGACGGGCACTCTGAGAGCGCAGACCTCAACCAAACCTAATGTAAAAAAAGGATGTTTTTCACTATGTTGAACATATCTGCCCCAGAATTGAATGGGTTCCTCCACGACCCATGCTGCACCCCTCCACCAAGTTTGGCGAAAATCGGCTTTGCAGTTTTTGTGTAATCCTGCTAACAGACAGACAAACTTGTAAAAAAACGAACATCCTTGGCGGAGGTGATAATAACATGAAATGAAGAGCATTCAGACAGCCTTTTTGTTAAAATGAAAGGCTGTTATTCATGAATGCATCTGAAGTGAGAGGATCCAGGCCTTGCCTTTGGGTTACAGGACGAGACAGGATACAGAAAGTGCAGAGCGGTATTGATGGCAACTCTTTATTTTGTTTTGTCATGTTGTTTTGCAGCCAGTCTTATTATACATCTTTTTGCAGTCTCTCACTCCACGTGGTTCCCACCAAAGAAAGCCTGTTTCTGTCACACAAAAGAACAAATGTCTGAGCTTTCAGAGAAGTAGCTCTCTGCGGAGCTCTCACAGCATGATGATCATTAAAACGAAGTGATGTGCCCAGCATACATCTGCCATGTTCACCCCACAGTGTGTGCTGTGATTGACATTTTCCATGTGAACACCAAAAGAATATATACATCCTTTCATTATAAAAGTCACTGACTGCCAGGGAGGGAACTGTGAGGAGAAAGGGGAAGGAAAGGTCCATCTTCCTCCTCGTGATGGATGTTCAACCATTTGCATCTTCTTCTTCAAAAAAAACATCTTCTCCATCACTGTCTCTCTCTTGTACGCACATGGAGATCTAACAGTGTCCACTTAAAGATCCAGCTTACTGATATGTATTCAATAACAATAGTAAACAATGGTGCTGAAGTGTAAACTAATGTTTGTAAATTATATGAGACATGGATGTAAGTTTGCACTGTCATACATTTTGTGCGTCAAAGTTGTAGCGGCGTGCCGTGCGCTTGTGTTTTTTTTTTTCTTTTGTGGTTCTTTTTGATCCAAAACTGTGTGTGCGAGAAAGTGTTCTGACACGTTAAATGCTAGACAAAAAAAATCAACAAAAACATGAATAAATAGTCATTTATTTCTCTTGTAGATATTACAAAACAATTTATAATGCTCTGTTAGATGTCAAAGCCTCTCAGGAGCTGAGTCCACATCGTTGTGTCCGACACGGGACTGATGAGACTTCTCTCTCTGCCTCAACTCTGTGCTCCTTAATCAAATCATGAGGGCTCCTGGGACTGGTGTCTTTCCCAACTTCAGTCTCATCTTGTTGAGAAGCACCGAAACAGCAGCACTAGACCAAGAGTTGACGTGCCATAGGCAAACACTGCCCCCTAGAGGGTCCCCTTAGCGCGGCACTTGTTGCTGTATGGATGCTGGTGACGACACGGTGGTGTGTTCAAGGACTCTTTGGGAAACTGGGAATTGTTTGGAGAGTGGAGTGGTGTTCATCGAGATGAGTAAAATGAATTATTTTCCCTTGAATCAAAAACCATAATTGTTTTATTTTCTTCTTGTAATCCTATAAATGACTGTTTTATTAAAAAATATCTGTTAATTTATGATACAATTCTAAAAAAAAACATCTTTTTTTCTGTTTTAAAGATTATTATTATATATCATGTTGATTCCTTTGAGCAGTGGAGTGCAGGGTTATACGCACACACACACACACACACCACACGCACACACAACACACACACACCTTTAAACACCATTCAGTTAACTATTTTCGATAAGAAATGTTTCAAAATGAAAAACAATTGAAGTGTTATATTTTCCCAGACTTGATTGTTTCTGTTATCTGATCAGCAGCCAAAGTAACCCAAAGTTTTTAGTATCAAACAGCAAGTAATTCCTAGCATTTGTGAGGCTGTAGCAAATAAATGTTTTGTATTTTTACTGGATAAACCACCAAAATGACTAATTGATTCTTAGAATTATAATGGATTCATTTCCTGGAAAATCCTCACAGGTTGAGTTTTGATTGTCTTCACTTAAAGAGTCATATATGTGTGTGTGTGTGTGTGTGTGTGTGTGTGCGTGCGTGTGTCTGTGTGTGTGTGTGTGTGTGTGTGTGTGTGTGTGTGTGTGTGTGTGTGTGTGTGTGTGTGTGTGTGTGTGTGCAAAATAATATAGTGTGCCCTGTTT
>CAAKHC010003716.1:22970-37001 GCA_901007825.1 Macroramphosus scolopax | reverse complement strand
GACATGTATATGCGTGCCCATGTGTATGCATGTGGGGGTGTTGTTTGTGTGTGTGTGTGTGTGTGTGTGTGTGTGTGTGTGTGTGTGTGTGTGTGCAAAATAATATAGTGTGCCCTGTTTATCTTCTTTTCTAATTTTCTTTGGCTTCAGTTCTCACCAGTGTCATGTAAAAAAGAAATGTGTTGTTGGTATGTTGTGTGTGATTATTGAGAGGTTTCAGAGTGGAAGAGGGAGTGCTCACCCAGTGTGTCCAACGAACAATGATGTGAGGCATGTGGGCAGGGAGAGGAGGAGGAGGGAGACATAGATAGTTTATATTAAAAAAAAAACATGAAATTAAATGTATCATAAAAACACAATAGAATATTGCTTGTATTTTCCCATATAGGTATTAGAAATGTTCACCAGTAGGATGTTTGAAAAGCAGTGAATGTCCGGGGAGATCCACATGTTTATGTTGAGCCCTGAAATGATGGCAGCTTATAAACACACAGGGTTCCACCTATTCCACATCTCAATTAGTCCCCCCCCCCCCATAAAAAAAGGAAATATATATAAATTTGGTGTATCTGATATCTATGGTGATTGTGCCTTTCACTCTTTCTGCATGGTTTTTGTGATGTACTGAGTTATCCATCCCCAGAGTGGACGGGTGTCCACTTACAGGCAAGACCTATGCAAAAATCAACGGATGGGTTTTCCAGCATCCTTTCAGAAAACACAGGTACCCGCCAAAAAAACTACAAACAACAACAATAAATACTCAGGTTAACACCTGAATCTTGTGTCATTATTTCCATGTGTATGTGTGTGTGTTTGTGTGCACAATAGCTCACAAGGATTTAAATGCATCCATATTAATGATGATAGATCTTTTCAATATCGGCCTATTTGACATGGATAGGTAGGTAAACACAGATGTTACTAATCACATTAATTAAGGCTCTTTAGTAGGTTCTCAAAGCTGCAATAATCATGGATGTACAGTAAGACCTGGATACAGGAAGTGCAACTGCTAATTTGACACAATGGCCAAATCATCCAATTACAACGGTCATGTGATGCCACTGGTCCAAAGTGACCTTTTCCCTCAACAAAATATTGAAAGTATGGAAGACAGGTTCTGCCTCTGTGATGACTAAGAAGATCCTGTAAGTCATTATAAGGAGGAACGTTCTCAAAATAATGAGTTAACCTGTTTAGCTACTTAACTGCCAGTTCTAACAACCTCTTTAGAGTTGGAGGACCTGTGTCCTGGGGTCCATTAACGATATAAAGGAAGGGACAATGACTGGAGCAATTTTGAAAAAAGGGATTTATGTCAGCATGGATTCAGGGAGGTGATCTAGTTGGCCCCAACGCCATCTAGTGTGAAGTAAGTCTGATATTGGTATGTACGTATATCAATAAATGCAGCATGTTCCTTTATATTTTTTTTTTAATTTGTAAACTTCTGTTTGATCATACATTTTTATATTTAAAGTCAAAGTCAAGAAAAGCATGCAAAACATGTGCCTTAGTTTCAGACAGCCTGTAAGTAATTTAAAAAGAAACTTTCTCAAAATAAGGGTCTTGTATCTAAAAATGAGGAGAAACAATCTCAAAATAATGACTAACTTTTTTCGTAATAATTTCTCAGTATTATTCTCATTATTTTGATGCACTAGGACAATTAAAAAAAACAAAAGAACATGTAATATAGTTTGGTAATGTTTCTCAGTAGTATTGTGGCGTTTGCGGTCCCTCTCAGCTAACTCGCTAACAAATAAAAGGAGGAAACATCGACTCGTTTAACCGGAGAACCGGGGTTTTATTACCCTTTTGAATACAAACTTAAAACTGGGTTGGGAGGGTGCCGAAAACAATAAAGTGGCTGCTCTATCTCTCTAGCTGCTCTCTCTCACTCTGCCGAGTTCCCCTGCCGCTCCCCTCTCCACACCTGTTCCCCTTTCTTCTCTCTTCCCACCCCCTTTTTCTAATTGAATTAACCCCTTCCCAGCCTGACCTAACTGCATAACCTGAACTTGGCACCTCCTCCCCCCATCAAACCCCCACCCTTCCCACATGTCTCTGTCATGACCCAGCAGGGTCGCTACAGTATATATATTTAAGGTTTGTTATGTTAATGTTGAGATGGGCTCTCCATATGCATGAGACCAATTTATGAAAAAGCCGTCAACATAATTTTCACAGTCCAGTACGGACGTATTGAAAACAACATTGATCCTTCAAATCGTTCTGTACTGTCGGTTCTTAAATTAATCTCCAGTGGTTGAGACCGAGCGCTCCAAGCTTAGTTAGCCGTCGTCTGACTGCTGACGCCGGGTGCCACTGAGCAGAAGAAGCCGCTGGAGCCTGGTGGAATCACCGACATGAAACTGACTTCACCGCGGTACGTGGTACCCTGACCAGTTTTACCGGTTCATGCGAAGCTTACTTCCCCGCGTCTATTCTTGGAGTCGGAGATCCTCCCTCACCTCACCTGCTGTCTTTAGAATAACAACTAATAACAAACATTTGTTCGTATTGCCTACAAATGTTCTCCCGAGGACGGTGAGTCGCATTGAACTATCTTGAGATACGTGTGTGGGTATAATTGAACAGACAAATATGTTTGCTAGCTTAACAAATCGTATGGCAGGTGAATCGTCGCCACGTTGTGTTCTGTGTAAATTGTGATGTTGAATTTAACAACATAATGATTTATTTCTTTAACGACCATTCAACCATTTCTGTCAGGCTGATAGACGGAGGCGGACATCCGTATTTGCTGTAACCTGAATCCCGGTTGAGTGACCATACTAGCATAAAAAACACTTAAGCTAGGCGAATGCGTATCGGAAGTAAACAGTAGAAAATGACTTGACCTGCTTGTCTTGTCTTCTGCAGGTGGCTGCCTCCATGACTGGATAACTGCATCATCATCATCATCTTCGAGCTGCACTCCCTTGTCCTGGCCTAATGAAAATATTCGCTGTCAAGAAACACCTGCAGTAATAGTGAGGCTGCAAACATAGCACAGTGGGATTAAAGTATATCTGCATCACTAGTGCTCCATAAGGATATATTGCAGTGATTTGTATCCATCTGGATGGTGGCAGTTTGTGGCTATTCATCCCAGACAAGACACAGATGTGAGTGGAAATATGGATATCCTGTGTTAACACTCTAAAGATAAAGAATCAATAGGTTAACTGTGTTGTGGCTGCAAGATCAATAGTAGTCATGCACAGCCCTGCCCCTGACATTGTGGCAGGGTACCCGAGTGGATGTGCGGCCAATAAAGATGCCAAACCGGAGACAAACTTAGGGAGTGCTTACTCTCCGGTGGACTACATGAGCATCACCAGCTTCCCCAGGCTGCCGGAGGATGATGCGATGTCAGGGGAGAACAACCTGAAGTGTCGCAAAGATGATGACAACGTCCTGAGTGAGCAAGATACAGGTCAGATCCCAGACTTTATTATGAACACTCCACTGGAGCAGTGGTTCTCACGGGGGGGGCAGGGACCAACAGCAATCATGGGGAATAATTTATTTTTACTATAATTCCATCCCTAAGTAACACAATGACAAATGACAAATGCAAAACGTTTGGGCGCCTTGTGACAAGATCTTATTAACTGGGGGTCTGTGGTGTAATGTATGTCACTTTAAGGTTCCTTAAACTGAAGTCTGTCTGAGACTGTAGTGGGTGAATGTGTCATTTTCTGCTTTGCATTCTGTTACCTAGACCCAGATCTGTTTTTGAAGTCGGCTCGTCTCCAGCGTCTTCCGTCTTCAGCGTCTGACTTGGCCAGCCATGACATCGCCTCCCTGCGGGAGACCACCAAAGACCCCTTTGTTGAAGACTGTGCGTGCCAGCGAGATGGACTGACTGTCATCATCACAGCCTGTCTCACCTTCGCCACAGGCGTCACCGTGGCTCTCATCATGCAGATCTACTTTGGAGACCCACAGGTATGCAGCCCTGTTGGATTATGGGTTTGTATGTGATTTCATGTGCTTGATTCCTATTTGTTCAAAAACAAGTTCTTCTTTTTTGTTCTTCTTTTTGCAAGGTCTTTAATCAAGGAGCAGTGGTGACGGATGTGGCTCAGTGCACATCCCTTGGCTTTGACGTTTTGGGGAAGCAGGGGTCCAGTGTGGATGCTGCCATCACTGCCGCCCTCTGTTTGGGGATTGTCCACCCTCACACCTCTGGGATAGGAGGGTGAGTTTTCAGATCATATCTATCTGTTCTCAACCACACTACCATTTCTAATTATACTTGGATGAACACAAATAAGATGCCAGCTTTGTACTCTGTTGCTGTTCAGAGGCGGAGTAATGTTGGTGCACGACATCCGCAAGAATGAGACGAGGGTCATCGACTTCAGAGAGACCGCACCGTCTGGCATCCACGAGGAGATGCTGCTGACAAACCTCAATCTCAATGTAAGGCGTTTTCGCTGGCGCATTCCTCTCCTGTCAAACCTTTTTACTAAGATTAGAAGATCATCTGGTGATTATTATTATTTTGGAATGTGGTTAATCTCTGCACCCTGCTGCATTTCAGCCTGGTCTGTTAGTGGGAGTACCAGGCATGCTCAGTGGGATGCATCAGGCGCACCAGCTTTACGGCAGGTATGATATTACGTCTATTGATGCAGCCTTTCCTCATGCATGGATGAGTTGCAGTACTTATGCTGGCTTCCAGTTCTTCTGCATTATAACCTTGTTTCACTTCATAGGTCCAACCCTGTCCTTATTTGTATTATTTCAGCCAATCTTATTAAGAGCAGAGAAAAGCAGATCATTCAATTATAATCTTGTATATGTTGAGAAAGCCTGTGGTTGTCTCAGACGAAGGAGCAGGAGCTTATAGTGAACGTATTATCAGCCAGCTGCGTTCAAACACAGAACATGATGAGTATTGGGCTGCAATTACTCTGGATGCTGTATAATTATCCCGGCCCCGATGCCTCAGCTGGGGAGAGGAGGATATAACGGAGATAAACTGATCTTTGCATGAAGATGAAGTGTGATGGATAATTTGGCGTTTGGTGTGCATGTATGTATGTATAAGTTTAAAACCTTTTTTTTTTTTTAAACTAAGCAAATCCTTCATGACCTTTGAATCCCCCAGAATACCGTGGAAGGATGTTGTTGTCATGGCAGCAGATGTGGCCAGAAACGGTTTCAATGTGACTCGTGATTTAGGTGAGTATAGTGTTGCAGACCGTTTCTTCTTCTCCTGCGGTTAAAAACGTCGTCACCCGGCCCCCGGCTGCACCCTAAAAATCTGACGTGATGTCTTATAAAAGGTTAGGTTGTGATGCCTTCTGCCTTTCTTTTCTCTCCCCCAGCTGAGGCCTTGGCTAAAGTTAAGGAGCAAAACATGTCAGATGCATTTCGGGATTTGTTCCTCCCCAATGGACAGGCGCCACTCTCTGGGCTGTTCAGCAGACGCCTGGATCTGGCATCTATCTTGGATGCTGTCGCTGATAAGGGGATATCAGAGTTCTACACGGGAAATCGGACTCAGGAAATGGCGGCCTCAGTAAGGAACATGTAACACCCCCCCGCAAACCCCTACAAGCTCACACACCCGTCTCGGACTGTGATTATGTAAGAAGTCATGAATTCTGCATAAGCTCCATGAAGAGTCAGTTTTACCCCTCAGACACGGAGTCCTTTCACTTCTGCTCCTCATGCTCTGGTTAGGGAGGCGTAATCGTATCCTCACTCATGTTCAACCATGATGTCATCATACTGTTAGATACATGACTAGTTTAACTTGTGTATTTGTCACCTCAGTAGGTAAGTTATTAGACTTCAGGATGGGATTCACGGATGTGAAACATATTTTCGGCTGTCGAATTTCCCGCTTAGTGAGGAACAGTGTACATGATGAACTCACCAGCATTAAATATTAACTCACTATGCGTTTTTGAAAAGGTGCAAGCAAGAGGCGGCGTGATCACGGAGGACGACTTTGCAAACTACAGCACAGTCCTGCAGCAACCTGCCCAAATCACCTACCAGGGTAAATAACCTCTTATTAACTGATGCTGCGCATGTGAGCTTTCAGTGCATCTGTAATCTGTAAACTCTTACGTAGCGATGACGTACACGTGGACGAGATTAAGTGTGTAAACAGGGCAAACCTGAATTTTTTGTTTGCATACGCACCGAAGTACCAGGGTGGAAGGATAGCTGACATGTTTTAATGTCAGCTAATGTTTTCATTTGCACTTAAAACCTCTAGTCCAAATGTATTCATTGGTTATTATAAACTTGTTGGTGTTTCTGCAGGACACCAAGTGATGGCGGCCCCAGCCCCACATGCAGGCGTCGCCCTGATAGCTGCCCTCAATATCCTGGAAGGCTACAACATTACCAACCAGGTGCCCAGGAACAACACCTACCACTGGATTGCAGAGGTAGTCCAGGATCTCCTTTCACCGTTACACTTCATACTCAGTGTGCAGAACACAGTGATTCATGTTAAAATGGACTGTTTAATATTCCTTTACTCCTCCAGGCTGTGAAGATATCTCTGGCCCTGGCTAGCGGGCTGGGAGACCCCATGTTTGACAGTTCTGTCTCAGAAGTTGTCGACAAAATGTTGAGGTACCGATCTGCCTTTCAATATGTCATGTACAACCCGATCTTAATTAAGTAAGGCGTTTTCATTGAACCCTGTCTTATCATCATCTCCAAGTAAATCACAGGCGTCTCTCCTCCGCCAAATGATCAACGACTCCCAGGCCTTTCCTGTCAGCCATTACGCTTCATCATTTACTTTAGAGGAGGGAGCAGCAGCGGCCCAGGTCATGGTCATGGGCCCAGACGACCTCATCGTGTCAGTAGTGAGGTAGGCTTTAATCTGACTGTTATTACACTGCCAAGTGAATCCCAGTGACCTCTCAGAGTATCCGAAACGTTAAACTGAGGCTATCGTGTTTTTCTCTTTTAGCTCTCTAAACAAACCGTTTGGCAGCGGAATTGTGACTCCTTCAGGAATCCTCTTGAACAGCCAAATATTGGACTTCTCCTGGCCTAATAAAACAAACAGCTCATCACCTAACCCGGTAAGTGTGCCTGTCTTGGCTAAAGGGGACCTAGTTAGTTTAGACTCATAGTTTTTGTTTGAGCTCATCTCAGCTGGTCATGGATGTCGCAGGATTCCCCTCCGCAGCTTTCCAGGAGTTGGCCAATCAAGAGGAAGTTGTCTTTTAGGGTGGGAGGGGCCTTAGAGCGAGAGAGCCATGTTGAGAGACAAGAACTGAAATGGAAACCTGGTCATCAGGTGTACATCAGGAAATGGAAGAAGTCTGAATTTTTTCCCCATCTCATTAGCACAACAGCCTCCATCCTGGGAAGAGGCCCATGTCCTTCCTGATGCCCACAGCAGTGAGACCAGCAACGGGATTATGTGGCACATATGTTGCTGTTGGATCTTCCAATGGAGAGAAAGCACTGAGTGGCATCACACAGGTTATTTACATACTATATCCACACAGAAGGATCAGTGTATCCGTTGTGCGCTCTTATTCGGTGCATCTTATTCTGTGTTCCGATCCTTCGCAGGTACTGATGAACGTTCTGTCCTCACGTAAAAACATGAGCGATAGTCTAGCGTACGGCAGGCTCCACCCACAGCTGCGGAACAACACTCTATTGGTGGACGGTGAGTTGTTGAAAATTAAAAAAAATACATGTACCACCTAGATAAAGATTGAATTATGAAAGATTTTCAATATGTTTGTATCCACTGTCAAAACAGATGAGTAGGTAACATTTTACTGTCATCTAAAATCAAAGTGGCAGGCGTAGGGTTACCATGGTTACCATGGGGCTACATAAGGATAAAAAAGGTGCTATTCTGCGATGTTAAGTGGGAGGGAGGGGAAATTATGATGGCTGGCTTGAGCGATGACAAATATCACTTTCAGGTACACTGGATGATGATGCAATACTTAGCAAAGATACGGATTTTGTTAATCTGGCTAGTATTTAATCTGAACATGGCTCAATATCAAAGGCTACCGGATGTATGGTTAATGTACATTGACATGACAATCCTAAGACATACAATTTGATTGCACTTGTCATGTTAACTGTCCAGTGTTGTCAGGAAGCAACGACAGTTGAATACCAGGTGTGAATTCATCCACGTCACCTCTGCGAGATATTCAACATTTAATCTTTGAACTAGATATGTTGCGTGTTTTGGAAACGAATACTAGGGACTGTCGGACCTTGGTGGAAGTTTGGGCTCTCTGAATGTTCTTGTTACTAACCCTCATCCCACTCTCTCATTGTCTCACTCTCTCTTACAGCTGAGTTTCTAGATGAAGACGTCGAGGTGCTGCAGGCCAAAGGTCACAAGGTTGAGAGGACAGATGTTCTGTCATTGGTGGAGGGAACACGGAGAACTAATGATCTCATCATTGGAGTGAAAGACCCCCGTAGTTCTGATGCCTCAGCCCTCACTATGTCAAACATGCCCTAGCCCGCACGCCTAAACACCCACACATGATGAAGGAGGAGTACAAGTGAAGGAGATTAAGCAGGTAGGGCAGTAGCAGCTGATCAGCGAACAACTAGATCAAATTCGATAGCGAACTATTGGTTTTGTCAAGATGCTCTCTGATGCATCTTTTGAGAACACACAGATAAGCACCATCTCAGTGTAGATAATGATGAAGTGTTTGTTCACTCCCGTAATGGCAGTTGGACGTGAAGGTGCAAATAACACGGACTTGGATTCAATTTATTTTGTGAATTCTGAAAAGTGTACTTGAGAAGACGTAATACTCCAGGGAGCCAGCGTTCAAACACTGTGCATGGTCCTCACCTTTCTGCTTTATCATGCTTCCAATGCATTTTACCATTCTTCCAAATAGCACATAAGATCACATGGAAAGATGGAGAAAGTCATAATTTATAAACCAGTGAGACAAGCCTTGCATTGTCGCACCCAAAGAACACTAAACTGAACACAGAGGTTAAACTATTTACTGTTCTGCTTCTTATATAGCGTGTAACTGTGATTAGATGTCGTACGGCACAGTTTTAACTTGTGAACAATCAGTGGCACCGTGGGACCATGTTAAGATCAATATCCACTCACATCATGCTGCAGAAATATGGTAAGACCCTCACATCTGCAATAGTAATGGTTAATACGTGTATTTAGGTATATCTTATTTAAGAAACTGGAATTGTTGCATGATTTTGTTAGCTTTTGAAGCTTTACGGCAGGTTTGTTTTTTTATTTAACTTTTTTTTTAGAGGGATACTTGATTTTGGAACTGGAAGGCTTTGAATGTAACGTGTCTATTTTTGTATGAACATTTGTTGGGCTGTGTACATTATCTCCACTGGTGTAATGCAATGCATACAACCACCTGGTATTTAGAAAAGGCTGCTTTATTTTTGTGTACTTGTGAAATAATTTTAGGTAATGTATTTTAAGTAAGAACCAACAGCTATTGTCCTCTTAAAAATGGTTTATTTGAGTCTTGGGTGGATGAGTACTAGTGAAATATGACTGTTGATGCTTGCACAACACCTGATGTTTGATTCCATGTGCAGTTGTTTTTAAATAAAAAATAATCACCGTCCAAACCCAAAATAATAAACTGTTTGCACACAAGCTGCCGTTTGCTACTTTGTTCGGCCTTACATGGGATTTTTGAATATCTGCCTTATTGTAGAATAATTGAATAGCTTTCTGTTAATATTGTTATTAATTATAAAAGCTGGTGTCAATGATTGAACACTTATCAAGGTTTTGTTTTGCACATTAGCATGAAAGAATTGCAAAAGTCCAAATTAAGTGTATATTTCAGTTGGGTTGATGTCTTCAAGTAACATGGTATTTTTTTTTTTAATTTCATTCTGAAAACTGAAGACAATTATTATACCTTGTTAATAAACATGGGGAACATTAACAAAGATGCGGTATAGCCGAAGATTTTTGAAGAACAGGAGCTTGATACCTACATATATTTACGTTTTATTAAAAATCTTAGCCACTTCCTCAATTATGAGCTTACTTTGAAAAGCGCCACCGGAAGCAGCAGATTGGCTAGCTTAATGTCGTTTGACTTGTGATCCATGTTTTGTTAGCTAATCTGGCTAGCAGAAGTCGTCAGGTTGAATTTATTTTCAGATGAATACATGTGGTAAGGCCTTTGCTTATTTCGTGGCAATATACTGTTAATAAAACGCCGCTCATGACCTACAGCTAGCGAATCGAAAAGCTATTAATTTCTATTCCGATGCATTCGTGATGAATTACCTGCACTGCAACCCAGCTAGCTCAGCTAACGTTTGCTAATTGAAGCTTGCGGAGAAGCCAGTAGGATCTGCGTTGA
Source organism: Macroramphosus scolopax (assembly GCA_901007825.1). Lineage (NCBI taxonomy): Eukaryota > Metazoa > Chordata > Actinopteri > Syngnathiformes > Centriscidae > Macroramphosus > Macroramphosus scolopax. The sequence continues at coordinate 26,631 of CAAKHC010003716.1, read as the reverse complement.
CAACAATTATATTTTCTTTCATAGTACACTTTCTGCTAAAACTTATGTATTTGTAAGTTATGCGTATGTATTGCATATATTGCACCATTGCATTGAAGACTGGATACTTGTACCCAGTCTTCTGCCGATGGTGCCCGCTTGACACTAGCTAAAGGCTGCGCTAAGGCCCGTGCTAATGCTGTGCTGATTATGTCAACCAAGCTGCAAACTCTTTTTGATGACGAATTTATAACGTTACTCCGCATTTGGCTGTCACGTAAACTACACATCCATAAATATGCAAACACCACCTGTAGTCGGTTTAGTTATTGGTTTGGAATCAATCATTTGGTGCGCAGCTGTCCCCCAGTAACACTTAAATCGTATGATGTGATTAATGCACAGGTAAACGCTGGCTAAACTAATAACGCAATCTATACGAGTTGAAGTTACTGCACAGCAAGCTGTTAAAGCTCAAGTAACCACTTAACCACATTACTGTCTTTTCCTGACTGTGACGATGCGGATTTTTAGAATTGAGTCTCTGTGTGTCTTCTGTGCAATTTCAGCATAAAACGATTAAAACGCCGCTCCTAGTCAGAAAGGAGAATGGCACATCGATGCCCTCCACCTCAGCTGCCCCAGAGGACAGAGGACCTGGAACCTGATAATGATTCCGACAGGGACTCAGGTGTTGGCGACGACGCAGGAGAGGATGCTGACAGTTGTCATGAAAGCATGGTAGCAGAAGAGGAGAGAGTCAACCAGCAAGATGTTACAGAAGAATGCGGGAATGAGGGACAAGACTTTACAGTTTTTGTTGCCTTTCAAGGGAATATGGAGGATGAGGACTTCACACAAAAACTTGACACTGTCCTCAGTGGTATACCTGACATGCTTGATATGGGTTAGTTCTTCTTTGTCGGATATTCTCTTGATGTTTGAAAATACTCTTTCCATTTCTTATTGTTTACAACATTTCATCACAGTACATGGAATTGACTCTTACACACAAGTATATGAAATACGATACTTCGATACAACAAAGTGTCAAAGTAAGAGTTTATGCATTTATATATGACAGTTATTACCCAATCTGTCTCCAACTGTAGCAGATAGGCCTATTAGTGGCCTCCTTTCTCAGAGATATTATCCACTAATCTCAAGTTTCTTCCATCTTATTCACCGTAATTTCAATATGTATTCCTTCTCCTTTAGACTCAAGGAAGCTCCAGCCACAGCATGTAGAGCCGTGGAACAGTGTGCGGGTTACCTTCAACATTCCTCGGGATGCTGCTGAGCGGCTCAGACTGTTGGCCCAGAACAACCAGCAGCAGCTCAGAGACCTGGGGATTCTCTCTGTGCAGATAGAAGGTGACCAAAAAGCTTCAGAAATGTCAATGCCTCGTGCTAGAATACTTTTATCTTGTGTTTCAGTGGTGCTTGTCGTGTTTCATGCCACCAAACGTTTAATGCCTCATTTCAACCTAATGAATGGCTCCTGTGCATGTTTAAGAGACTTCATTATTAATTAATTAATAATTAACAACCATGACATTTTGTTTAAGGCTACCAGTTATCCTCTGTTTTAGAAACCCAGATCATTAAAAACTAACAACAGTGCATTTGTCAATGATGTCATCAGTGTTCTCCTATGAGGCTTTGTGTGAGTGAGGGCCTGTGTTTTTCATTTATGGCAATGCTTGTAGAATGAGTAAAGGATATAAACTGGACTTTTCTGTTTTGAAACTTACTCATCAATGTTCGGTGTATTGATGTTCAGGGGAAGGGGCCATCAATGTGGCTGTGGGACCAAATAGAGGACAAGAAGTCAGGGTGAATGGACCAATTGGAGCACCAGGCCAGATGAGAATGGATGTTGGTTTTCCAGGTCAGCCTGGTTCAGGTATTGGTTTAATGATAACTATATACCAGCTAGACTGAAACTGTGCTTGAATTTGAGTTTGGGCAGTAGTAATATCACTACAGTAGTTGATATGCAAACATTTCTGAACACTAGTCACACCCATTCTTTTATTTTCATACTCAGTTCTATGCCACTCTCCCAAGACAATAATTACTCACTCGGTAAATAGTGTTAAGGATGTATTATGACGATATTTATTTCCATTAGGAGGGGTGAGGATGGCCAATCCATCAATGATTCCCCCAGGACCTGGCATGGCAGGCCAAGCTATTGTACCCGGCAGCAGTGGACAGATGCATCCTCGTGTTGCTAGACCGACTTCACAGACGGGTACATGTCTTAATTGTCATATGATATATCATTTTCAAAAAGTTACAACTTTGACAGTACAAAAATGGAAAGAAAATACATCTTATCTCTTACAGATGTCATGGATCCAATGATGCCAGGTATGTCAGTTCAGCAGCAACAACAACTTCAACACCAAACGGCTGTTCCCCACGGCTCAGGTCCAATGCCCCCTCAGGCTGCCCATCACATGCAGGCTCTACAGGCCGGGAGACCCATGAATCCTGCTGCACTGCAGCAGCTTCAACAACAGCATCACCAACAGCAACAGGCGCAGCAGCAAGCACAGCTGTCTCAACTTGGACCTAGACCCCCATTCAACCCATCTGGTCAGATGGCTGTGCCTCCTGGGTGGAACCCTCTTTCTTCTGGAGTCCTCCAGACACCAGCAGCCCAAGGAGGCCCTGCCTGGCGGAAGCCCCCTCCTCAAGCCCAGATGGTTCAACGCCCTCCTTCCCTTGCTACGGTTCAGACTCCCAGTCACCCTCCACCCCCTTACCCATTTGGTAGCCAGCAGGCTGGTCAGGTATTCAATGCAATGGGACAGGGACAATTGCAGCAGCAACAGCAGCAGGGAATGGGTCAGTTTGCAGCCCCCCAGCCTAAAGGTCCACAGGCTGGCCCTGTTGGTGTTGCAGGACCGCCTAGACCTCCTCCACCCCTGCCACAAGTTTCTGGCCCACAGGCCAACCTCATTGCCAAGTCTCCTGGGTCCTCTTCATCTCCTTTTCAGCAGGGCTCACCTGGGACTCCACCCATGATGGCTCAAAGACCAACAACTCCACAGGGTTTTCCCCAGGGCGTCGGTTCACCTGGAAGAGCAGCCCTTGGCCAACAGGGTAACATGCAACAAGGATTCATTGGAATGCCCCAGCATGGACAACCTGGGGCACAGGTTCATCCAGGTCAGTAACTGTTGTCAACATTTTTGTTGGACTGAATTTCACATGGAATAAGGCTTTTATTCCAACGTGAGCAAATATTTCATGTCAAAGTAATGTTAGCACTTTGATATGAGATAACAAAGTGAATGTATACTGATTACAGGCATGCCCAAGCGTCCCATGGGCTTCCCAACCCAAAATTTTGTACAAGGTCAGGTGAGTGCCAGCGCTGCAGGAACCCCTGGAGGAGGATCCAGTCAGCAGCTACAGAGCAGCCAAGCGATGACTCTCACAGGTAATATGTCTAATTGATGGTAATCCTGTGAGAAGTTTGAGACTGTGTTTAGATGGAGAGACTGACCTGCAACGGATTCTTTTGCTGTTTGTGGCTGCTACCTCTGACCTGCAGAGACTTGTCTGGCAGTCATCCATTTTTCCCTTTTTAAATAATGTAATAAGAAATGCAATACGCTCTCCGCCGACATATCAACAGAATTAAATGTGCCTGCATCCAATTTACCGA
>CAAKHC010003716.1:2970-20470 GCA_901007825.1 Macroramphosus scolopax | reverse complement strand
CAGCAGCAGGCTCAACAGCAGGTAATGTTATTATTCAAATTTATATTTACAGTATTTATCAACATGATGGTTCTTCATTCTATCAACTCATTCTCCTCATCTAACACAAAAGCAACAGATGATGATGATGCTGAAGATGCAGCAGGAGCAGAAAAACCGCATGTCCATCCCTCCAGGAGGTCAGCTCCCTCCTCGGGGGATTGTCAATCAACCTGAGGTTCAGAGGCTTCCAGTCTCACAACAGGGGAACATGCCTGTAATGATCAGCCTTCAAGGACATGGAGGAGTTCCGCCGTCACCTGACAAAGCTAGAGGGATGCCTCTGATTGTCAACCCTCAGGTGAGACCCATGATCTGAGGCATAAAACCTTAGAAAACCGTAACCCTGAATTTTCTAAACTGCATTTAGGAGCAGGAGTCTTCTTTCATGTGCACTAAGCTTACATCATACCAACATGTAATAACCATTTACATAATTATAATAACACTAACGCATTAATGTGATGTGTGTAAAAAACATAATCTTGACATGCACATTACATTACAGAGTTGTATTTTTCTTTGGAGTAAGCTGAAGTTGCGTGTGTGTTCTCTGTCTAGCTTGCAGGCGCTGTGCGAAGAATGTCCCTCCCTGAAGCAGGGCAGGGTCCCCAAGGCTCTGGATCAGAAGAAGCCCCTGCAGGGGCCCACCCAAAGCAGGACAGGACAGGTGGTCCAGAAATGGGGGCACAGCCTGGAAATGGGACCCAACAGATGATGGCCAATCAGGTTTCTAATGCTCACATGATGAAGCAAGGCCCTGGTCCATCATCACTGCCCCAGCACACTGCAGCCAGTCCCCAGCAACAGTTACCCTCACAGCCCCAACAAGGAAGCAACATGCCTGGCATTCATTTCCCCAATGTCCCCACAACTTCCCAGAGCTCAAGACCCAAAACCCCTAACCGAGCCAGCCCCAGACCGTACCATCATCCACTCACCCCAACTAATCGTCCACCCAGTACTGAGCCCTCTGAAATCAATCTTTCACCTGAAAGGCTAAATGCTTCTATTGCAGGGTTATTTCCTCCCAAAATCAACATTCCTCTGCCCCCCAGGCAACCTAACTTAAACAGGGGATTTGACCAGCAAGGTCTTAACCCAACAACTCTGAAAGCCATTGGGCAGGCCCCTCCTGGCTTAACTTTACCAGGCAACAACAATGGAAGTGGTGGAAATAACACTATCAACAGTCAACAGCCTTTCTCTACTGGCACCGGTGGGGGAGGTGCAGGTGCTAAACAGGACAAGCAGTCTGGAGGGCAGGGTAAGAGGGCAAGTCCAAGCAATAGTCGGAGGTCAAGTCCAGCCTCTAGCCGCAAGTCAGCCACCCCAAGTCCTGGAAGACAAAAAGGGACAAAGATGGCAATACCCTGCCCTCCCCAACCACAGCAGCTGGTCAACCCTCAGGGGCAAACCATGATGCTAACCCCTACCTCAGTACCGCCCAGTCCAGTATCCATGCCCTCACAACTGAGTGGGAGCATTGAGGCACAACAGACCCAAAGTCCCTTCCATGGGATGCAAGGTAACCTCCCTGAGGGAGTCAGAGAATGTCAGGGAATGATGACAGCAGAGCAGCGACAAATGCCTCAGCCTCAGCCTCAGCCTCAACCCCAGCCACAGCCTTTGAGGGAGTTATCAGCTCCAAGAATGGCAAGTCCTCGTTTCCCCACACCCCAGCAGCCTAAACCCGACTTGGAACTGCAAACTGGACCTGTAGATAGGCAGCCAACACACACAGCTCCTCCGCAGGACACTGAGGCCTCGCCTGCTCTCAAGGTGGCTCCAACGTCCCTCAACCAGTTATTGGACAACACTGGTGGCCCGAACATGGCTCCTCGACCTATACAGAGTAATACTGCTACTGGAAAGAACGGCCCCAAGTCTACTCTAGATGCAGAGAAACCACTACACAGTAATCCCCAGAGCACAGACATGTCAGCTCCTCTTCCCACCACTGCCACTGTAAATGAGTCGGAGGCTAAACCCACACCTGCTGTCCCAATCCTTACCAGCAGTCCTAACATTCAGCCGGCTGCGATTCCCAGCTTGCGTCCTACCACTGCCATGAACTCCAATACCACCCCCAGCCTTAATCAGAGTCCCATTTCCAGTCTTGGTGTCAGTCCCAGTCCGAATGTAAGCACACCTACCACCCTTTGCCCAACCGTCAGTACAAACACTAACATCGTTCACAGTGTAAACCCTGTCACTTACAGTCAGAGCAGTCTTTCCTCAGCTGTTAGTACCAGTTCCAACTCCAACTCTGCTCTAAACCCAGCCAGTACAGCTATAAAACCAAGCCCTAGTCCTAAACCTGTGACAAGCGTTCATTCAGTCATACAGATTCCTGCTTCATCTAACTCCATTTCCCCCAACCAGATCACTGTGTTTGTCACATCTAACCCCATCACCTCTGCCCCCACACCACAAGTACCTACAACTATGGTCTCCACCATGGTGGCCGTCCCTACCAAGAACATTCGACCACAGGAGATCCGGCAGCAGACTCCTGTCCCTCGACCACCTCAGTTCATCACCACCACCCCTGTATTTATTAACCCAATTTTTCAAGTTCCAAGAGCATCTGTGGCTCCCAATACCACAGTAGTATCACAGTCGGTCACCATGATGGGGCCTATCCAAGTGTCCACCGCGAACATCCAACTCTCTACTGCCCCAAGCTCCACACAGTCCTCAGGGGCTAACATGACCAGCTCTCTGCTTGCCAGTAGCACTGTTGGACAGGGCCAGACTGCCAGTAGCGTAACTTCATCAGCCCCAGTTGTGACTCAACCAGCTCTCCAGCAAATCAACCCTGGGGCTCCCAAAACAGAAAATGTCGGTGAAGCAGATCCTGTTCAGAAATCAAGTCCCCCAGTAGGGCAACCATCACCCCGTCCAAGTCCGTCTGCATCATCTCCATTTCAGCCACCCCTCGCTTCTCCTCCTCCCTGCTCCAGTCCTGGAGGTATCAATAACCTCAGAAAGGGCCCCATGTCTCCCTCTTCCACTGCCCAGTTGAAAAGTAAGCCTGCACAGGTTGCTGCAGCTATTTCTGGAACAGCAGACACTCAGCAGAGTCCTGGTGAGAAGCCTGCACAGGGGCCCACTGGGGCTATTTCCCCCCAGGTCCTTCATCCTCCTTCTAGTCCCAGCATTCCGAATGAAGCTGTGGCGCCCCATACCACCGCTGCTGCTGCTACTGCTACTGCTGCTGCTCCAAACATCATCACTTCACCTAAAGTTTCCTCTCCGGTCCAAGTTGCTGTTCCTACTCCGATCGTTAGCCAGGCTCCGTTGCCTGCACCAGCTTCAGTCTCAAGCCCAGCCCAGGCTGTAACTTCTCAAACTCCTGTTGTCACTGTAGTTGCTACTCCCACTGTTGTCTCTTCTGCTACCTTGCTGTCTACGGTCACTCCTGTACAAAGCCCAGTACCGTCCATTATTCCCATTCTCACTGTGCCTGGACCTGTTCAAGAGGTTCCACCCTCCAAATCTTCTCCACTTGCTAACCCTAGCGGGGCTCCACCAGCCCAAACAGGACCTCCTGTGGAGCCAATTCCACAAGCTGCATCTTCTTCTGAACCCACTCAGACCAGCCCAGGTAAACACAATTGTAAGCTAACAGAATCATTATTACATTGGTATCCAAGGTTGGACTAAGCTTTAGATCCACCTCTGTGTTCTAATGTGTCAAAATGACCTCCATGAAAATATCTAGTTACATGAATACAAGCCTTCAACGGCCTTTTGACAGTGACTATCTGTGGTCTTAGCAATCGTTGCTACAACTTCCTCATTAATCATTTGTTTAACAGTCCAGTGTGTCAGTTCAGTTACTACATCCCTGTTTCCCCAGCACCTATTCAACAAGAAGCTTCACAGTCACAGGAGCCCGTTGCTACTGAGAAGGCGGGTAAGTGTTGACATTTTTAACTAAGTTTGTCCTGTAAAGATAAATATTTGATCTCATGAGTCATTTGGAACTAGACGGCATAGAAATCATTTTTTTCTTCCTCCTATTCAGATGAAGAGATCTTGACCGGTCCTGAGCAGGGGTAAGAATACTCAAACATCTGTAATTTGTTTCTTTCACTCTGTTCTTAGTTGAGTGTGTGATGCTTCCTGTGTCGGGGTTTTTTAAGGTGTCCCTTCTTTTATTATCGATCTCTGACAAGATGACCTAGTCTTGAGACTTGTACTCTTGATGGAGAAATGCTTAGACATTTCTAACTCCACTGAATGTCAGGGAGGCCATGTGGTTGGCCAAAGGGGGTACGTGGTGAAATCAATGAGACACGTGGCCTCAGCACTTGGTATGTACGAGTAGCATGTATATAAATACACTCACGGATGTCCGCGGTTTAATCATCCTGAAGCAATCGCACCGCTCCACTGACCTTCATGGCCTTATCTCTTTTTCTGGGAAGTGTCCTGATATGGTGGGGGGAGTGAAGCCATGTTTGTGCAGCACAGTTTATAGTTTACCGCTGTTTTTCCACTTCTATCACAGATGGGCAAAGAAAAGAAAGGCGCCCATCAACTTAGTCCCAAGGTATGTATTTTAACATGTTGGCGCTGCAAAGACACAAGCAGTGATCATGTTGACGTAGTGGATGCTGTCAGGATGAAGACGGACAGTATCTGTGGTAGACGAGGAAAAACAGCACAGCCCCGAGTGGTATTTTATCTTTCACTGACTAGAGCAGAGCTGGGTCACACAATTGCATTTTTAGTAACACTTTCCTTTTCTTTTCTTGTTTGTTTGTTTGTTTTTCTATCTCTCTTGCCCAGAGTTGCTGTGGAGAAGCCCAAGGGACTTAGCAGACGCAGCTCCCGGGCGGAGAAGGAGGTGGAGGACGAGCCAGTAACGGACAGTGGTATCAGGAAGAGATCAGCAAGGCCCGGTGCAAGTGCTGCTGTGAAAGGTGACATGAACACGCGTGTAGCTTTAAAATATATAGTTTGTGAATGTATGTTACTGACCGGTTTTATCTGTTGAACAGAAACTGGAGCGAGCCCCACTCAGGCCAAACGAAGGAAGTCAAAGTAGGCACAACTGCAGTTGTGGCAACTTGTGAACTGTACTGTAAATGTTTTTCCCGCTGTGAATCAGTTGATATCGGTTTCTCTGTCCCAGAATATGAATTTTCAGTGGAGGACGAAAACCATGTACAGATTGTTTTTAAAAGTAATAATGGTATTGTTTTGTCCATGCTATAATGTGAGATTGTAGTTAGAATGTGTGCATACAGTATGTGCTCGTGTGAATGTGCTTTTTATGTCAAATGCTGGATTAATTCATGTCTAGACCGATAATGGAGCTTGTTATGATTGCATAATTATGTTGTAAAACTGAATTAAATTTTCTACTTGCTTTTGTTGTGTGAAACCGTGTAATATGATTAATATATTTTTTTTCCAGTTGATTATTTTTGTTCATTTCAGTCTAAGAAGCTCTGGAGTTTTTGATAATTATGTAAACAAGGCGACAAACAGGTGAAGCATGTGATGCCCTAAAATACATCACATCTGGATGAGAAACATGTCTCCTCTGTGGATGCTCATCTATAAGTCCAGTCAGTCATATATATGAAACTTTGATCGATCATATTTCGGCATTCGCCGAAGAGTCGATCACACAGTGTAGGTGCTGGTTGTTGCGCATGCGCAGTCTGTCTGGATCGGGACTCCATCACTGACGGTTTCCCGAGCTTCGCCTCCCGAACAGCTGCACACTGAGATAACTTCACCTGCTTCACCAACACCTGCACCATGAGCGGGGATCATGGGCACGGAGACTGTCAGGTACATCTGAAAAAAGAAAAACATCCTCATGCTCCGTTTGTAGGAATTATTTGCACAAAAAAAAAACGGACTCGCATTTATTATGATGTTCCTAAAATAACGGTTAGCTAACCTCATAAATTAGCTTCGTGATTATCGTTATTTCAATGACAGATTATTTGTAATAATAATAATAATAAAAAAAAACAGTATTTTTCTAAGGATATATTTCTTGTACGTTTGTGAAGCCGACTGAAACTTGAATCACCGAGCCTACCGGCGTTTTCAAAATTTAAATATTAAAACTCTCCTTTATCGCAATTTCCAGGTCAATTGTGGATCTAAAGGAAGCGGTAGGTCCTCTGCTGGGGTTTTTTATTCCTACTGTCTTCAATCTCCTGTTTAATTTTGACATGTCTGCTGTGAGTTTTTAGCAAAGGACAGAAATGGCGTCCCAGAGACTAAGTCTCTTCTCCTCCACTCTCCTGCGTCTATTGTTCAAAAAGGGGGTCCGAATTCAACACTTGCGACCTTCCGTTTTTTAATCTGACCCTGGATTCCGACAGCGCCTGGCATCGTGTTTATTATGCATGCCTTGGTGTGGTTATATGTACGTGCAATTGCATCTAATTTTGGAGATGAAAGTGGGACAAATGCGACTGAGGACTTAGTCTCTGCGCCATTTTCTTTTTCTGGATGGAGCCGCCGGGGCGCCGACCAGTGAGCCGGCTGTCTGCCGTGATATGGACGCGAGAGCCGGCCTACTGATCGCCCCTGCCCGGCCCCATCGCACCATCATCTGCACTTCCCCCAACATCTTTTGTGTCATCTGCCCTGCCCTCAGAGAACCATCACATATGAGTTACAACCTCCAATTCACAGAAAGGAAAGTTGCATTTTTGTGCAGTTGATAGCATCAACACAGGAGCATCTCCTGCAAAGTTTTCCCCCCCTGGTTTATCAGAGAATGTAGTGATGGACAGAGTGTTGGCATTCTGCAGATTCACGAAACATATTGCATATCTTTTTTTATTAAGGTTTACACATTTCATTCTCTCATCAAAGCATGCATATGATATTTTGTGCATATTGCTGATTAATGAGCTATTATTCATCATTAGATGCTTTTTTTTTTAAGTCTATTTACTTTAGGGGTTTTTTATGTAGTTGATTTCTTTTGTTTCATTAAAATGAGCCCACTGTAGAGAGAGTGAACATAAGTTAACAAAGACAATGCAAACAATTACACAAGTGTTAGTCCAACTTTCATTCAAGTTCATCAATTGTGTGACTACACAGCGTTCGAAATGCCAGCAGTGCACGGACAAATGCATATGAGCCTGATTTGGTCCACATGTAAAACAACACCGATGCAACATCATATATGGGCCTTTTTTTGTCGTGGTAAAGATGCTGTGCTTTCGGCTCATTTGTTTTGTTATCGGCTGACATTCGTCCGTGCTTGTGGCCCAGATCAAGTATCATCCCTCCGTGTGGTGTGTGGGCCAGATGAAGATGTTGGTGGATCTGAGCTACTAAATGAGTGTCATCATCCCTCTGAAGTATCAGACGTTTGCATTAAAAAGAAACACATCGAGAAACTTGTTGTGACGAGGTCAACACAGCCCTCTGCAAAGATTCCTCGCTCTGTAGGTCTGTCCAGAAGGATGAAGCTATCTCAGAGGGGTTGTGCATGACGCAGAGCTCCCAGGTTACATTACAGACACGATTCATCTCAAGTCTTCTTTGTCTCGTTAAAGGACTCGCAGATATTGTTGGACGTCTGACCGTGTTTGGATGTTTCCCAGCTCAGATTTCAGATAAACCACAGATTACACACTCGGGCAGAAGTATAGTTTGCTTACATTTTTTAAAACAAGTTGTTTGTATTTTAGACACTCATAAGCATAAGGAGAAGCACAGAGACAAGGAGCATCGACACAAAGACCACAAGAAGGAGAAGGAGCGAGAGAAAGTGAAGTACAACAACAGGTAAGACGGCGCGTCATGATAAAGATGAGTCTTTCTTAAAATTAATTCAAAATATTTTATATTCAAAGTATTCGTTTTTTGTTATTTTTGACTTTTATCTTCATATTTCAGTCCCATTTTTAGTGCTTTTTCAATGAGTACATGAGAGAACACTGATTTAATTCAAATTAACAAAGCATCTCAGGAAGTCTCTTTTAGCAGCGACATCTGCAGCGTCCACGTAGCTGTCAAATGTTTTACTGAATTATGATGATTACATGATTATAGGAGCTTTGCTAATGACACGTTTTTGTGTGTTTGACCTCCTGCACTTGACCTTTGACCCCCTGTGAGCCAGCGAGCACTCTGAGAAGAAACACAGAGACAAAGAGAAGCTGAAGAACAGCGACGGCAGATCGGACAAGCACAGGGAGAAACACAAGGAGAAGAGGAGAGAAGAGAAGGTCGGTACATTAGTGTCCTCGTCATGACACAACAGTTGTTGTCTGGGATCATTTGTAGGGATGTTAACAGAGGTGGCCTCGGTCCCATCATATGCCTTGAAGAGGCGACAGGGAGTCACCATAGCGTGATGGAGCTGCACCAGAGGGCAGCGTCTCCCCTCCAGGAGTTTGGTGTCTGTGCTCTCAGCTCTTGTGGCCAAAGCGGAACAATACAAGACTGCTGGAATGTTCCATAATTCGGCAGCACGAGGGAGCGATCCCATTCCTTCCCTCACTCGTAAATCTATTTGATAAACAGAGAGTTGCACCCTCCGTCCTCACACTGAGGATGTTAGCAGTTCCTTGTTTCTTACAACAGCAGCAGACAGCCCAACTTTCAGGTGATATGCTGCCCCCTGTTGGTTTGGAGGGAGAACTACGAGGCACTGGCTTGTTCAGATCGGCCACAAATTGTGTTGTTGAACATGAGGTGGCATCACCTGACAGCTTCAGGGAGATACAGGGAGTTGTTTTTAGAACATATATCTTCTAAAGGTGTAATGCAATACTTGACCTATAAGTTAGACAATCTTCTGGTGTTGACACATGTTTAATGATGTTAAAGGTGCGTGTTGATCATCAAACTTGACATCTGTTCCATCTGTTTCTCACAGATCAAATCATCCCACGCTGACAAACCTAAGAAGGAGAAAGAAAACGGATACATAAGGTGAAGAGCATCACTTTGTGTGTGAGCAGTAAGTCGGTGTATTGAGAGCTCAGCTCCTGCTCGCCTTTGATTTATGGGATGTTGCTCTGCTAACATGCAGCTTGATGTTCTCCTATGTGGGACTTAGAGACCGCAGCCCTGCCGCCGTTAAGAGTGAGCCTGAGGAAGACAATGGCTTCTACCCGTCTCCCAAACACAACAAGACCTTCAAACAAGAATACAATGACGAAGAGTGGGTGTCAGAACAAGTCTTCATCTTTCTGATTTACCTTTAACATTTGGTTGATAGCTGTTCTTTACTTTTGAGCTACAGTTTAATCATGAATGTGTTTGTTTCCAGATTGGAATATAAACCCAAAAAAGTCAAGACAGAACACGACAAGAAAGCCAAGAAGAGGAAACATGACTATGAAGAAGACGAGGAGGAGGAGGAGGTTTTTTTTAAACATCTGATGTATCTTCTCTCTTCCTCCAGACTCGAGCGTCTGCTGTTTTCATTCATTATGTTCTCTCTTCTTTCAGGAAGTGAAGCCCAAAAAGAAGACAAAAGATAAAAAGGTAGCGGAGGGAAAGAAAGCTAAAAAAGAAGAAGAGGAGAAGTGGAAGTGGTAAGATCACTTTGAGGACAAACAGATGTTTTCCTCAGGGAATGACACAATGAGGAGTGTTAGCCTCTGAGAATCAGATGTTCTTCTTCCCCCTCGTGGTTTGTTGCTTGTGGTCGTTAGGTGGGAGGAGGAAAGATCCACCGACGGCTCCAAGTGGCGCTTCCTGGAACACAAAGGTCCGGTGTTCGCGCCTCCGTATGATCCTCTGCCTGATAAAGTCAAATTCTACTACGATGGTGAGTTTGTGTCCAGAATGATAAGAGACGTATCCCTGTCGGGGTTTGGTGTTAATCCGACCGTGTCTGTGTTTCAGGTAAACCGATGAAACTCAGCGCCCCTGCAGAGGAAGTAGCCACGTTCTTTGCCAAGATGTTGGATCATGAGTACAGCACGAAGGACATCTTCAGGAAAAACTTCTTCAAAGACTGGAGGAAGGTGAGGAGGGCAGGACAAAGATTCCAGGTGTCTCAATGTGGGACGCAACAGAAGCAGCAGACGTTTGTAATTTGGACCTTGATTTCTTCCAGGAAATGACATCAGAGGAGAAGTCAAAGATGACAGACTTGAACAAGTGCAACTTCAGCGACATGAATGAGTACTTCAAGAACCAATCAGAAGTCAGGAAACAAATGTCTAAAGAGGAGAAACAGGTAGGCGCCCTCACGCAAACACCCCCCCCCCCCCCCCCGCCAGCCCCGAAAACATGGGATCATATTAATGTCGCTTTGTAGAAAATCAAAGAGGAGAACGAGAGGATCCTACAGGAGTACGGCTTCTGCATCATGGACAACCACAAGGAGAGGATCGGGAACTTCCGCATCGAGCCGCCAGGCCTCTTCCGAGGGCGAGGTGACCACCCGAAGATGGGCATGCTGAAACGCCGCATCCGACCTGAAGACATCATCATTAACTGCAGCAAGTGGGTAAACTCACCCCCAAAACTAGAAGCTCCTTCACTGCCATGGACGTATTCTGTTCTAGTTTAGTGTCAGCATGCACAAGCAGAATATTAAACCCATCAAGAAGCCGATCACGTCCAGATTGAACACACTGCAGCCGCATCGAACCACTGGTGGTGTAAAGTGGTGTGTTGACGTGTGATCTCAGGCGATCGGAATAGATTCACGTGCATGCTCATTGAGGCTATCAGTTGTTTTCTTCTAACCGCAGTCATCGCGTGCCTCCGAGGCTGCGAGTGTATGTGTGACAGTTAATGGGCAACTTCCTCCAGCAGAAGAATGCATGCGGCATGCATAGCGTGTCAAACTTCACTGTTGACAGGCTGACGATGAGTCAGAGGTTGTCTTCCTGTCAGGAAGATAATTTGTGTGCAAGTTGCATGCTGGTCATCTGCATGTTGTTGTTCAATCATAGAAGACTCCTCCTCAGGATCTGGGGAAAGCTGCCCTACAATCACCCTGAATCTCCTGCTACTCTTTAGGGACTCAAAGCATCCTAAACCCCCCCCGGGGACGAAATGGAAAGAGGTTCGTCATGACAACAAGGTGACCTGGCTGGTGTCTTGGACTGAGAATATCCAGGGCTCCATCAAGTACATCATGTTGAACCCGAGCTCCAGGATCAAGGTACCCGTCCTCCCCGCCCCACCTTCGATCGTGTCTTTGCCCTCACCTGAGTCTTATTGCTCCACGTGTAAATGTTCTGCGCGTGCAGGGGGAGAAGGACTGGCAGAAGTACGAGACGGCCCGGCGGTTGAAGAAGTGCGTGGACCGCATCCGGACGCAGTACCGAGACGACTGGAAGTCAAAGGAGATGAGGATCAGACAGAGAGCGGTGGCGCTTTACTTCATCGATAAGGTGAGTCGACGAAACAAACTAATTAGGAACGTTTTCACAACAACACGTTTGATTTGAGCTCATGATGCTCCTGCAGCAGCAGGATATGAGACACCAGTGATGATGATCACAATGTTTGTCCCCCCCCCCGCCTCACGCAGCTCGCACTGAGGGCCGGTAACGAAAAGGAGGAAGGGGAGACCGCAGACACCGTCGGCTGCTGCTCGCTGCGGGTGGAGCACATCAAGCTGTACCCCAAGATGGATGATCAGGAGTACGTGGTGGAGTTTGACTTCTTGGGAAAGGACTCGATCCGCTACTACAACAAGATCCCCGTAGAGAAGAGGGTAAGAAGGAGAGGAACACGTGACACTTCTTCTACACATTCATATATGTGTGACTGAAGTGTAAATAATGACCGATAGTAACAGAGGAGGATCTGTTTCCTGCTCGACGTGCTCTGACACACCTGGGCTTTGTGTTACATCCCCACCTCACACATTGAAGCTAACCAACCTGCAGCTGCACCAGGAGCAGGTTTACCCCACCTACTGGCAGAAATCTGACGGTGCATCCATGAACTCTTCTGCTCCTAAATGTTGTTTCAGGTATTTAAAAACCTCCAGTTGTTCCTGGAGAACAAGCAGCCGGAAGACGACCTCTTCGACCGACTCAACGTAAGAAACACACACATGAATATCAGTCAGTGAGTTGTTTCCGACAAGCGGGGTCTCTAATTGAAGTCATTCATCTCCCCCTTTGTTTTAACCCCCCCCCCCCTCCTCCCTGTCTCCCTGAAGACGTCTATCCTGAATAAGCATTTGCAGGAGCTGATGGACGGCCTGACGGCGAAGGTCTTCCGCACCTACAACGCCTCCATCACGCTGCAGCAGCAGCTCAAGGAACTTTCCTGCCGTGAGTGACGGCACCTCACCTGAGCGACACCCGTGAAGTTACAACTCATAGTCACAAGTTCATTCATTCATGGACATTCATAGATATTATCACCCCAATCTTTTCATGAAGTGGCATGTAGGACAGATGAATATGTAGGCACCATAGAAGAAGAGATTAAAGGGGTGGGGCTTACACTTTGACATGACAGGACCAAAGGTCACGATTATACCGACCAGATATTCTCACTGTATTCAAATGAAATGTTCCTTTAGATGTGCGACAATGATTTGAAATGTCTCACTGCGTGTCCAGCTGACGACAGCATCCCGGCTAAGATCCTGTCGTACAACCGGGCCAACCGGGCGGTGGCCATCCTCTGCAACCACCAGAGGGCTCCACCCAAAACATTCGAGAAGTCCATGCAAAACCTTCAGACCAAGGTAAAGCGTTCACATGTGAGGGTGTCTGTAGGCAGGTGTTTGTTTTAATTTATTCTTGTTATTGCGAATGCCAAAGCTGTTTCCTCTCCATGTGATGGTGCTGAATGTGTGTGTGTGTGTGTGTGTGTGTGTGTGTTTGGATCGCAGATTGATGAGAAACAGAATCAACTGTCCGCAGCCAGGAAGCAGCTGAAGGCCGCCAAGGCCGATCACAAGGCCTCCCACGATGACAAGAGCAAAAAGTACGAGTGCCGTTCACCAGTGCGAGAGGTCGTCACAGGTCGTGACCTCAAGGGTCGTTTGTTTTTCACGCCATTTGATTTATATTGCAGGAGTCGTACATCAAGTGCAACTCCAAGTACTCGACATGAAAACGAGTTCAGATAAGATTGATTTAGATGGAACATCTAGTATATGAAATAAGAATTAAGATGTGACTGAAATTAAAAGATAAACACAATAATACTTGTAAAGACTCCGTCAGTCTCAGAGGGGACAACCCCGCCTGCCTCTTGCTCCCTTCTATCCTGTCTTCTATATTTCTTTCTGTACCTTATCATCCCCCCCCCCGTCCGTCTGTGTCTCCCTTCTCTCTCAGGACTGTGGAGGTGAAGCGTAAAGCCGTGCAGAGGATAGAGGAGCAGCTGATGAAGCTCCAGGTCCAAGCCACCGACAGGGAGGAGAACAAGCAGATCGCTCTCGGCACCTCCAAGCTCAACTACCTGGATCCTCGTATCTCTGTCGCATGGTAAATGATTATTAACCGTCGAAGCGACAGTCGGGTGATATTGATGTTGGAATATCGACCCCGGGGACAGAAAGGCAGGAAACACGCTTGCATTGTAGGAAAAGGAGCAGCACAAGCGAAAAAGCCACAGAAGGAGAATTAGAGGAAGAAAAGCATGTGAGCGTGAGGAACAATGGGGTCTGTTTCTGAAAGCCAGGGAGCGTCAACACACAGCTCTCCTTCCTCCATGTGGGAAGTCAATGAGGAGCGGTCTGCAGCCGAGCCGAGGGCCAGACCTCAGAGAGGGGGAACAGCAGGTCCGCCCTCCCTAACCCATGCCCCACAGCTATTTATGGAGAGCCTCCTCCTCAGGCACAATGGATACAGGAATGCTCTGTGTTGTGCCTCGTTGTAAGGCAGTCAGGGCCGGGGTCCCCCCTTCTAGGGTGGTGCATGGGAACCTGGCGTCCACTGTCTCTCAGTGAGTGTGAATGAGAGACAAGGTACAAGGTTGTATTTGTGACAGTTGGTTTATTGAGGGGCTGCATGACAGATACAGACTAATTCAAATTCATTCCCCAGAAATATATGTGGTTGCTATGGTAACTCATAAATGCTCCGTCACCTGTGTTTTGTCTGCGCCTCACCTTTGGTTTCTGTGTTTGTTGGTTATCAAAAATACAAATAAACTGCCGGGCTGATTTCAACAGAACTTGTTGGAGATGTTTTACACAGGCGGAGGAGGAACCCGATACATTTCGGGGGGGGCAGATCAATCCATAACAGATAAAAACAGCATTTTTTACATTGGATCTCAGTTCGACTGACGGATCACTGGGTCTGGTTTTGTAAGAGAGACAGTGATGACGGCTCTGCAGACTCCAGACAGGACTTACTCATGACATTAACAATGAGTCTGTTCTATGGAAGAAGCCCAGTCAGAAGTTGCCAGAGCTCTTCCTGCTTCCTGTTCAGTTCAGGACACACATGATGTATTAGATTTCAGATTATGATAAAATACCTGGTCATCCAAAATCATTTCCTCAAAGCTTTATTGTTCACTATTTACGGCTGCCATTACGTAATGTTGTCTGGTACACTGACAAGTCTCCGTTCTTCTTGTATATTTCATAATACATGTACACATGTTCCTCTCCAGGTGCAAGAAGTGGAGCGTTCCCATCGAGAAGATCTACAACAAAACCCAGAGGGAGAAGTTCGCCTGGGCTATCGACATGGCTGAGAAGGACTACCTGTTCTAAACATGCTCACTGTTTTACCATTTCTACCCCCCATGCCTCTTTTCAACGACGGTTTGCATTGATGTCAGATGATTGCGCTGTGTGGTTACTGCAGGCCTGTGCAGGAGGAAGGAGACAGGTCCGTCATTCTGTTGTGTATATATAAGGATTTGGTTGTGAATATTGCAAAAATAACTCCTCAATCATTTGACGAAGCAGCCAAAGGACACCTCCTCTCTTCACCGCAGCCGCGCGCAGCTTATCTGTCCACCATCAACTATGAACACGTTTCGTCAACTACGACCGAACTGAAATTTGTAAGCCATCAATAATTCTATATTGTCATAGAATAATGAATTGCTAAATATTTGTATGGAAGAGAGAGCGGAGAGAGACATCACGAGGGAGATGTGAACAAGATGAATTTGAAGATATGTACAGTAGAATGAGCCCGTCGGACCGACGACAGTGTGACGAGGAGAAGCCCTCACACTACGCTCATGTATTTAACACACAGAATGTCATCTTCGTTCCATTAAGTCTGGTCTTACTGTTTATTTCAGGGATGTACATATTTATCAGTAACCACGATTCTGTGTTTTATAAAAATGTATGCATTGCCAACAAGAAGCTCTTACTGCTCATGTGCGTCATGTTTATGTCCGTTTCCACCGTCTTGCAATCAACAAATGTACCCCACCTCTTGGTTAAAGGGTTTGAAGTACAGCATATGTCGCGTGTAAGCACTTAAAGAGACTCGTCTTTAAGGGGATGTGGATTTTGCCAAAAAAAATCACAGAAATCTATCATAGTGTGCTGTTTTTGTATTGCTGTAAGTATGATGAAAGTGTCCCAATATGACTGGATACTCCCTCTTTGCCACCAATATTTCTTGCTATTTAATCATTTATCACACTACTCCTGACTGCTTGAATGCGTGTTGTTTTGAGCTTTGTAGTTTTCAGAATAAAACCACAACCTTGTCCTTTTTTTTGTAGCTATACTTTCCTTGAAACGGGGATCCAAATCCAAAGAGAAACCTAATCCTGTTGGAGATGGGATCAATAGTGATGAGTCAGGTCAAGGGTCATTATGCTATTCCAAATAATGTGTCTTCAACCAGGGGTGGGGCTTGAGAAAGCATTATATTGGGTCCTTTCCACTATTTAATATTACTTATGAATATGTTTTGAGGGCTCTTTGAAATAGTTTTAACGCATTGATGACACTGCTAATACTCAACATCTCTACTATAACTCACACCCATATTATGCCCTCATTTACATTTTTTTTCCAGAGAGAAGAAAAGTAAATAAATACATTAAGACAACTTCGGTCTAGATTAGTGATTTGACCATTATAATAAATATAGAGGTCAATATCAAACAGATAATGTTAGGAACTCGGATACAGAAACTGCTCATTCAGACGTACTGTCTCTTTAAGACGCTAGCAGGAATGAGATGCGTCAAGGTACCGAAAGGTACCGGAAACAAAGCATTTGTCTTCAAAATAAATGCATGAAGTTGCTCGCTATTATTTATCATATTCAACAGTAGATTGGGGTATAAAACCACATGAGAAATGATTAAACGTTGAAATAGCTAAACTAGTAAGACCCAATGTTTGTGCACTGTAGATTGAATTAAGCTTTGTTATTGCATGAAAGGCGAGTGCAGAAATCTCAGGCAATGACCAGGACATTTGAACAGAAGAAGAATTAGGAAAAAAGACTCAGTATATGCTATCATGTCTGCATGAGTTTACATCTGAATAAAGTTGAAATTTCCAGTTGTGCAGTTGCAGATAATAGAAGGTTTTGCCATGAGGTCTGCACTGGCAAGTGCACTTGTAGTTCATATTATGGTCTAATAACTATGTTTTGCAAGTGCCCAGTATATTATTTGTCCACAGAATCCCTCCCTACATATTTTACCCCACCCCTGGGTTCAAGGCTCAAGTACACCGAAAAGAGTGGAGAAAAAAAGGGGAAAAAAAAGGAATTACAGCAGTAGTAAAGAAGTTATCAAGATCAGTGCTTAATGTTCTTCACATAGTACTTTGGTGGAAGGGTTATTATTTGGTCCATATGTCTTCAAGATAAAATAAATAAAAATTCTGAAATCTCAAGACGTTCTTATTGTGAAAACCCGCAACGGAAGAGTTGCTGTGACTCCGGCCCGTGACGCTGCTGTTGGTCGGCTGGTAGGGGGGGAGCGGGGCTGCTCTCCTGGCTGGATCCGAGAGGAGAGCAGTCAAACTTACGTAGCCTTAGCACGGTGCTCGCTGCCTACTTGTCCCCTATCTATGGACGGCCGGAGGGGAGAAGCGGAAACGGGGATCTTTGTCGTCGGGACCGCAGCGCCTTTCCGGGGCCTGCCCATGATTTAATCACGGAAAACCGGGCGTAGCGGAAAAAAAGGAAGAAGCACAACGGGAGAGAGAGTGGGAAGCAGCCGTAGGAGATGTGCGGTCGGGCCGAGATTGCGGCGGTAGGTACAGCACCGAACAACGCAGCAGCCCGCTGCGACGTGTTGTTTTCCTGTTGTTTTCCTCCCGCACCGTGTGTCGACCCGAGACGGGACAGGAAAGGGGAGAATAACTGCTCGCACCTGGGCGTTTTTTTTCACGGGCTGAAACCGACCGCGGTGCTTCCTCTGGCCCAGCGACATGCTAGCTCACACCGGCCCCGTTTCCACGCCGTGAAAATAGCCAGACGTTTCTTGTTACAGTGGTAGCCCACTCCGCTGCCATTCGCCGATTGTACCCCCCCCCCCCCCCACAAAAAAAAAAAAAAAAAAAAAAAAAAAAAAA
>CAAKHC010003714.1:1931-22227 GCA_901007825.1 Macroramphosus scolopax | reverse complement strand
CTGCAGAAAGCAGAACTGTTCCGGTGTCTCCGCAGCCAATGAAAAGTGGAGGTGAGGCTCATAATGCGGTAATGCAGGAGAGGACAGCGCTCCCTCATCCTCACCCCTCCCTCCTCTCTCTCTCTCTCTCTCTCTCTCTCTCTCTCCAGGGACGTGGGCGGATCTGGGTACTTCTCGAAGTGTGAAAGGAATAACCTGCCGTGGGTGTCAGCCTGTTGGGTGTCTCGGTTGCCAGAGAGAGAGAGAGAGGGAGAGAGGGAGAGAGAGAGAGAGGAGGGATTGCATTGAATAATTAAATATGTGTTAAGAAAACATGAGTCAGGAATTGTAATGAACAACAGCTGATTATTGATCATCAGTCATTGCCCTTAAATGTTTCCGTCCAGGGACATGCTGGGAGAGACATGCTGGGTTCCCACTTCTTACTGGGGGATTTGTTTCATGTTTCACAAACACCTAACAAGTCATTTCCTCCTCCATTGATGAGACGGATATGAACATTAAAAACAAATTGTTAAAGGCCTTTCTGAAGGCTCACTTCACTTAAGAGGACCTGAAGAACAGAATATTTCTCTGTAGCTATGTGGGTTGTTGGATGTATAACTCTATTTCCAGCACAGTTGTTCCACGTGTCCTGAACTCTGTCAACTCACCAGAATACACTATATATCCCACTTATTGTGTGTATTCATATTTTAGGACAGATGTTTATTCTGAGAGGATGTCATTGACAAACATCAGGGAATATTATATTATATTATTATAATATTAGTGAACAAAAACTTCTCTTTTCTTATGAAACCAGGTCCGTCTCATCCCCAACATAAGCAGACAGTGTGCAGACATCCAATCCACATCCCTTCATTGATTCACACTTAATTAACATTAATCAAGGGAAAGATATAGATCTGAACCCTGACCAACTTCCCACTTAACAACTCCACCAAACGCAGGCAAATGAGTTAAATTGTGTCTCTGCCAGCAGCTTCCTGTGCAATGCGAAGGGGATGTTTTAATAAGCTTGAGGGCTAAGGGTTGAGTTTATTAGAGTAAATAACACGTGACAGTGCTCGTAATAATCAATTTAAACTGAGCTTCAGCTTAATTGATTCGTTCACAGTAAAGGCCGAGCATGGACACTGCAGAAGATTCATGTTAATCGTACATTTCACTCCTCACTCTCTTCTCCTTTTTGTGCAGAGCTCCCCAAGAAACCCACCAAAGAATATGTGTAACTGTGTGATCAATGAGCTATTAGGCAGCCAGCATGTGAGGACCCTGCCCTTCGCCTTGTGAATGTGGAATTGGGATGGCGGACGCAAGGGACCAGGAGAAGTAATGAGTTGTAATGATGAGCCGATGCTGATGAACCGATCACACAGTGGAAGTCAGTCGGGTGGAAAGTCTTCAGACCCCCCGAGCTGCTGATGCGGAGCTGCACAGTGGCCTGAAGCACAAACCTGCATGCATGCAGGTCACGTTATAGGAATTAAGAAACATACACAATGAACCAATTTACTCAACTTCTAAGCGACCCACGAAAAAAAAAAAAGTTGTTAATTTGCACCTGGAACGAGTGAAACGTGGGCAGTTGTAGGCAAAGTTATACAACCAGATGCCCTTATAAGTGGATGGAAGCACACAAAAAAAGAAGTTAGAGGAATCACCGGTGCACCTCTGCAGCTCACGCCTCCACACCGTCCTCGGCAGCAGGCAGGATAGTCCTCTCACTCAACAGGTAATTCAGAGGATGAGGCAGTCATGGGCCCCCGGGAAGGTGTCAGCGTCATGTTCAAAGAGAGGCGAACCACAGGTAGAAGGGGGCTCACTTAAATACTGCATTTAGCTCCATGTTAACAGTCAGTCCTTCTCCAGGAGCACCACTTTTCTGCCTTTTACAGTCCATGACTGGACCCAGTCTACCCCACATACGTGCAAATGGCTCATATCATTATCTGTGCTGCATGTTCCTGCTCTGCCCATATGGACAGTGTGTGTTTGTAGCAGTGAGTGTGTTCCACCGCTAGGTGGTGCTGTTTATAGATGCTCTCAGCTTGCAGGGTGACCAGGCTGCAGCTGGCTGTGACTGTGGTTTCTCTGTCAGGGAGCTTTAGAACAACCTGACTGAGGAAATCAGGCTAGAAAAAACAGTTTCATGTCTTAAAGCTGTGTGTGAAAACACACTTTTATAAATGGACTTTTATGTGATTCACCTTCTTTGCATGCATTTCACTTGTGTTTAACGTTTTTAATCCCTTTTCTATCTTCTTTTCTGTTCATACCATGATGCATCTTACTTGTTTCATCTCCTGTTTTCAGTTGTATCTGCTATCTTTTTTCTTCTGTTTTGTACACATGCGGCAGCTTTCTGATGAGTGACAGTCTACCAGAGACACAAAGAGGACACTGACTCAAACAGAGTGATTCAGAGTTTTTATTTTATGTTAATATTTTTCCACATTATTTTTTTTTTTTTTTTTTTGTATCAGTGGGGACATTCTCCCTTTCAACAGCAAAATAGGAAGTAGGCCAAACACACAGCCAGGATGGTGCTTATCCAAGACCAATTACCATGACCTGAGCCTGCAACTCACAAACTAGGCCGGGTTTCACTCTGTAGAGGTGATGTCAGTCCTGGTGGCTCTGTAGCATAAACGAACAGCTCATCAAGTGGATCTAAATCCTCTGGAAGAGGAAGTGCAGTAGAGTATTAGACATGAAGCAAATAAAGAAACCAACAACCTACTGTGAAACACTACATGGCTAAAGAAATGTCCCCCACAGAAAATTCACACAAATTAATAAGGAACTCGATCAAAAATAAAAGAAGCAATAATATAATTGTATCAATTTCCAATCCATATACACGGTAGCAGATCACAGTTACTTGGTAATTAGCACCACAGTTCCGTGTTCCTGCTGTGTAATCAAAGTGTTTCTGTTCCTTTCAGTTAATCAGCAGCAGAAGCGGTTCACTGAACTTCATTTCATTTTTTTCTCGTGTACAGAAATGTTAAGTGTTTGATATGTTTTTTGTTTTTTCTGAAGTCGAGAGCTGCCAAAGATATCTTAGCAACCATTTAGGACTGGGCGCTGTGCGAAACACGAGACAGAAACAGAGCTCGTAGTGGGTGTTTGCAGGCGTATAAGATGCCTCGGTCTTGTACTTGCTTGCTTGGATTCTATGTATTTTCAAGGGATTACTCATAATTCATATGGATGATGGCTTCAAGGTATTGTTCACCTCAACTAGGTAAGGTTAGACAGACAACTCCATGTTTCCATCCCAAGAGGCAGGCAGGCATTGAACCACTTTCACTATATAAGACAATATGATGCCTAATTTCATGCCCCGACGTCCCCCCCCCCCCATGCTGCCGTCTCCTTGGCCTTCCTGACGCCTTCTTTCCCTGATAGATGTGTGAATATTATTTCAGTACAGGCTGTCATGTTTCTTAAACACGGGATAAGAGGAGATCGAAGGAAAGAACACAACGGGAGGTCGTCTAACGATGTACTTCGCCGGACAAAAAGAGCCGCACAAGACAGAATAGAAGTGAAGGATATATATATTCTTTTATAGCCCAGAACATACATTCAAGGACAAACGGGGACTCCTTGAGAAGTTAAACTGGGACAGAGAGAAAAGAATGTCTTCCAACAAATTACAGTCTGAGACCTCCGATCCTGGAGCAGCCAGTTACAGCTCTGTTGTACTTCCCTCTCTAGTACTCACCTTTCTCTGAGCAATTCCTCCATAACCATCCTTGTACTGACACTGAAAGTGACTCTGACGTGTGAGGACGCTCACACATGGATGCAACATCCATCGATGAGGCTCAGTGCAGCTGCACTTTTGTCATTTTCAAGCTGACAACTGAAGTTTGTTTTTGACGTTTACGTCTGCAGACGTGCATGAAACCAGTTGTTTTGATGCATAGACCAAGTTACCATCCATCCATCCATCCATCCATCCATCCATCCATCCATCCATCCATCCATCCATCCATCCATCCATCCATCCATCCATCCATCCATCCATCCATCCATCCATCCATCCACCCACCCATCCATCCATCCATCCATCCATCCATCCATCCATCCATCCATCCATCCATCCATCCATCCATCCATCCATCCATATTGGAATATTAATGATATAATAGGAAAAGCTGTGGTCTAAAGGTTAGAGATGCAGGCTTGGTAAGAGGTTGGTTCCATCTCCTGGACCGGCAAGAAAAAGGGCTTTCCCATCCGCAGAGGAGCTCTTGAGAAAGGCACCTCACCCCCCCGACTGCTGCCCAGGAGCAGCTAATCTGATTGCTGTTCACTCCCCCTGGTGAGTGAAATAATACAGTTTTGCAAATAGAAAAAAACTCATCTAAATTCATGTTAGTCCGTTTGCTAGTCTTGCATCCATAAAAAGAACTTTAATCTAAATTAGCTTCTATCATGTTTCAAGATTTTATAAAAAATGTGCTACTGACATTATAAAGAACAATTACAACTAAACTGTCTTCTGTTGTCGTTCAATCTGAGTTGGACTTAAATGACACAACCAGTAATTTTCTGGCATTTTCCAACTGGTTTCATTATTTTTTTTAATTTCTTTTATTTTGAGGTGCAAGATATTGTTTCTAAACTTGGCCCGGCGAGGAGGCGAGCTGTGATTACGGTCTGCACCAACCCTCTGTCTCCTTCAAATTACATTTATATACCCGGAATATATTTTTTTTCTCCAGTAATCACTGCTCGGGGGTTCATCTTCATTTGCAATCATGTTTCTGTGCTACACACAGGTGGAAGAAAAACACACGAGTCTGCTCCTCTGAGTGGGTTTACAGTTAAAGAGCTTGTTTTTGTTTCGCTGTAATGTTAGAAAGTCAAACTTGACCCGTCTCATCATTGAAGTTACTGTTGACTTTTGATATTTAACAATATCTGTGCTTGACTTTAACCATGTGTTGTTTATAATAAGTATATATACTCCTTATAACGTCTCAGAGATACTTGTCTGTGACATCACTGATTCAGAGTACCTGAAATGCTGCTGTTTGAGTTGAACCGGGATCATTTGAAGATGCGAGACCCGGCCGAGCCCTGTTAATCCTCCCAAACTTTACTTAAGAGCAGAAACGTGTTTGCCTGCAGGGTCCTGGAGTCAAGCTGAGGTGGATGCAGCAGGTCTGAGGAAGGAGTGTGATGCCCTTTGTGTGCAGGCACGTGTTCCATCGTGGTTTGTGTTGGTTTAAATCAGGACTATGAATATTTTGCCCGGCACACAATGTCTATTATTCTCCTGTGGTGTGTTCAGGGACAACAACAGCGAAGCTGCCGGCACACGGCGAACTGTTCTCAGTCATCCCCTCGTTTATCAAATGGCCAAGATCCATTAGGAATTAATGGTGCAGGTGTTTGGGATTTAATAAACAGAGAGAGATGTCGGCATTTGGAAGGGCTGACTGGGGTTTCACTCCACTGATCGCCTGAGTAAAGCCTCAGTACAACACGTCCAAAGAGAGGATGCTGATACTGCAGCAGTGAAGACATTAACTGCTGATGAATGCGGTGGATCCCAAACAACTGCGGCGAGCCTCCAAAAAAAAACCTGGAGGAAGCTGAGCCGGTCTGGCCTTGATGCCGTGACTCATGTAACGTGCTCAACTCGTTTTCAGGATTTGAAAGAGACGTTCTCTGATCTCAATGCACAGCAAAAGTGCGCACACGACAAACAAAGAGCCAACAGGCGGCCCGTCCTTACAAACCGAAGGTACACGGAGCTGCAGGAGGAACAGGAGTCAAGAGGTGTTCTGTTTTCAAAAAGAAACGATTTGTTTCCAACCGACGAGAAAACACGTGAAACAGACATGAGAGAGCTCAGTGGAATATATTCAGTATGCTGTGACAACTGTTTTAGGAGATACACTCGTCTGCTTCCTGGTGGGGGGTTCAAAGGAACGACTGATGACGCTCTCGTACCTTCCGGTTGAATATATACGGTGCCAGCCGGCAGCCGGGGAGCTTATCCAGGCACAAAGACTGGATGCGGTGGAATCTGCTCATCTGGATCCGCACGAAAATAACAACATCCCCTCGTCAGCACCTCCAAATGTAAAGAATGTACATGCTTCTGTTTAATGTGCAGGACTATTTTCTGCCTATTCAAAGAATGAACATAATAAAATCTATTCGTAGACAGGAAACAAGATTGTTTCATACATCATCATCATCATCATCACATGGGTTGTGTTCCTCTTCATCAATGCTATTCTCCTTCTGACGTCCCCAAAAGAAAAAGAATCCAAAATAAAACAAACTATTTACCGTCTTTAATCACCGTGTGTCCGTACGAACGTCTTCCATGTATAATTGAATATTTTTTCTTCAGATTAAATCTCCGCTCGGGGCCGACGTCCATGTTTGGGTGCAGCAGTAACACCGTGTCTCCCGGTGCGGACGCAGCGGAGACGGGCTGTTCCGGGCCAAAGGGGATGATTCTCCAAAATAACAGGGCTGTGAAATTAAAATTAATTAACCTCTTGGGGGATTATCAAGTTAATATGTGACCTGAAGACCTTTTCTCATCCATTTTAATGTGATATGTTGAATTATTTAAAGATGCTATTGAGGTATTTCCCGTTAATGTGGACCATTAAATTATTGCCTTTAGTTTTTTTGGATGTGTTCTGTTGAATTTGATGCTAATCTGCAGGATCTTAATAGAGTCTTTAACCCTGGTTTTGGGTGATTGCAAGATGCTGTCACTGCAGAAAAGCTTTTGTATTTTTGCATTTGCATTCTAAACGATAGATTAAGGAGTCGCTCCATCACAGGCTGCAAACACCTGAGTTCATGCAACTTGCAATCTTTGACAAAAGGCTGCTGTCATTCTGTGCTCTGTTGTTTTAAGTGTGTAGAACAATGCACAAACATTGAGAGGAGAGCAGCATTTAGAGAACGATATGCTGCACAGCCATCGCGGTTGTTCCTGCTGGTTTCTATATTTCCTCTGTGGAAATCTGATCAAGTCGCCACCATTACTTGCTATGCAGGTTCCCTGCTCTTGCAGGGCTTTGATGTCCTATCTCTCAGTGTCTCGACCGTTCTTTCTCTCTCTGCCTTGCACACATGTGAGGCCACCGAGTGTGGGAGTCTGGAGGATGACTCAACTGCTGCACACCTCATCGCCGCCTGGCCATATTTGGGCTGCCCGGAAATCCCTGTGTCTGCGCTTGTGTAGCGGAGAGGAGCCGGCGATGCAGGAGGGGAGAAAGAGAAGAGCTCTTTTCTACTCTCTCCTTTTCTTCTCTAATTCAACGTGTCTTTATCATCACAAGGATGAATATTCGGATAATTTCACTTTGGTTCTTTGTACTCAGGAACATCAATTTAAAATGTGCCCGTCTAAAAGTCTCTGCGGATTCAGAAATGATTGTGGGTGAGAACATTCGGTTTTTTGTCAGAGGAAGTAAACACACAGGGAAGATGCGTGCATTGGTATCTGTGTGCATGTGTGTTAAAATGATAGAAATGAGTTAAAGCTGCAAGCAGCACTGAGGCCTCCTGTTCCTTGGAGGATGTCAGGGTGTGGCAGTGATTTTACCGCAGAGCCTTCATCACATGTGGACTCTCAGGATCTCCTGTCTGTTGCACACTGATAATTCTCTGAATATAATTGCAGCTATAACTACTTTATATGCCTTATAAATATCACACAGGTGCATGCATCCGCCATAGAGACAGAAGGCAATGTTGAAAGAGGAGAAAACAACCTGCTCCAAAGTATCATGATGAGCTGTCAGAGAGCTGCGTTCTCCTCCTCTTCCTCAGCTTTACACTAAAGGGCTTCAATGCTCCGCCACATGTGGAGCACCAGACAAAAGGTGTCTTTGTTAATCTAAAGGAACAGCATGTTGGCTACATGAGCCTCTTCTAAAGCAACATTACTTGGTTGTGTCTGTGCTGAGTCACCCGTTCACACACCCCCCCCCCCCCCCCCCCCCCCCCCCCCCGGTTTACTCCAGGTGCGCCACAGATTGCAGATAAATCAAAGTATGTGGGCTGAAAATTAGGTTGATGGAAGTCGTGAAATCGTAATAGTGAAAGCGAAACAATGGTCCTAAAACATGCTGACGCACTTTGCGGAGCTGAGGGGACGAGTCTGCACGTAACGCTCTTTCATCATCTCCAAGCTTCCCTTTTATATCAGCTATGTGACCAATTATCTATAAACTGCAGCAGCTTTAATGATGTTTTCTTCATGCAAAAGTTGTTTTATCGTTCAATACGAGACGTTGACAAGTTGCAGGCTTGCTCTTGATTAGAGATTATATCACGTTAAGTCACGATCCCACTCACAGACACTGAGTCAGACGTCTCTCCTCATCGAGCTCCATCTTCAGTTGGGTTTGCGTCATCGAGACTCTCCTGTCGGGTTTCCTGGATTGATTTGACATCCAGCTCCTCTTCGTCTGAGATGCAACTCGACTTCACCTGAACTCTGCACGTGTAACTTTAAACGTGCCTCCGATACTGTAAAAGTAATTAAACACTGAGCTGCAGGTTTACGATGCAAATGTAAGATGACACTTTGGTTTGTTAGTCTCCATGTTAAGATAACAACAAACTCGACGAGGCTCCCAGGAGACGACAAACAATCCGTGATGTTCAGCCGTCTATTTGCAGTGGCAACAACAAACAATACTCACGACGGCACAAAATGATGGCCAATCAATTATTATGTGCACTTATTTTTCCCGGCGCCTCGTAAACCTTTTTCCTCGAAACGGGTTCCTCAGATGACATGTTTTATCTGAGAGTCAATCCCGGACCGGCGAGAACAACAAACCCCGTCAGGACATTTCACACAGTTGTTGTGCAGGAACAGAAGAAAACAAACACGGGGTGGAAGCTGAAGCTGAAGCTGAAGCTGAAGCTGGCAGCGAAAACAAGGCTGTTGTCATCTGGCATCAGCCGACAAAAGGATGCGAGACGGGAACCTTTTGTCTAACATCTGTGTCATTTTGTCGCGGCATAAAGAAACAATGGGGATGATTCCCATCGACTCCTCAATAGAATCTGTGTAAGACAAGAAAACCACAAGAAATACTACTGCTGGATATTACAGTAAATGTAAGAGAGGGATGTGTTTACTGTTCCACTAACATCAATACAGCCTGTCATGATTCAACCACATCAGGATCCATTAAGTTGAGTTAAACCTCATTTTATTTGGTTCGCCATTATTACAAGGAATGTGTGTCACAGCATGACTGACACTCATAATGCTTCTAAAAGTAACTCGTCCATGTTTGGACGTCGTACCTGTCCAACTTCCCCTTTGGACTTCCGTTGTTATGCCTTTTTTTGAGCCTTTGGTTTGTGGGTTTTTCGACTTCCCTTCGCCGGCTGTGAGCCTCCGTTTATTGAGTTTCCTCGTCAATTAATCCCCGGCTGACTCACGGCGTGCACTCAGGTCCTCCACCTCCACCTCCGCCCTGTGGAGGCCACCGTGACTCCCCCAACCACCTTATGTCACCCAGAGCAGGCAGCTTGATTCCATAATACCCTTCATGGTGAAAGTTATTATATTATCACACATCAATCATGAGACAATAACTCTGTTCAAATATTAAATTACCATGTCAATTAAAAATGGCTCCCAGGGCTCTGAGGTAGTTGCAAAGCATCTAAACCATAATAACACAGGGAATATCAGCATTATTCTGCTAGAACAGAACGCATGACTCATAATCCATAATCCATATATTTACATGTTAAATGTATCATTTACTAGCGTTAAACCAGGATTATCATCTATACAGGTTAAGTCGCATTAGGGGCTGTAAGTAGTTTACGTCAGAGGATCTTTATTTGACGTGTCCATTGTTTTATTTTCAATCACGCCTTGGCTGTGAAGCGTCTCCGGTGTCGCCTGTTGTCGTCGAGCTAAGTGGCTCCGGTATGAAGACGAGATGAATCTGTTCCATCTGAGGGGACAAAACATCTGGTGATGTTATTATCTGAGCCAATGGGACTCTCAATAAGCACTGCAACAGCATATTTGAGAGAGTTAAAGAGTCACCCCCCCCGTGTTGTAAGGTGCTCTGCTACTCTGCTCTTGGTGATGCGCGTCAGAGACTCCATCACATCCCATCGAGCGTTTCTTTCTCTAATTGACGGCAGGCGAAGACAAGTGCTCTTCAGCGGATGTCAGGGTCTTCCCCCGCTTTCAAGAGCAATGCACACAATGCACGAGTGTCTCAACAGCCTTAAAGGAGCTGCTGTCACCGACTGACTCTATAATGTTCGGTGCTTTAATTTAAATCCACCGTTTCCTATTCTATTACAGAATGTCACATAAGCAGACCATATTAAAGCAATGTTACATATTACTCAATACACGTCTGGGCTTTTATTATAGAGCAGGCGGGGAAATAGTCTGGCTTAGCAAGACAACAATAAGCAGTGAGAAGCAGCCGGCCTTCGGAGCTCAAACATTGTTTTTCACATCCTTTTGTCCAACAGATGTTTGGACTGAAAAGGTTCATGTATCAGTGCGGAGGGAAATAATTCTATTGATGCAAACCGTCACATACGGGTGGATGTGTTTCCAAAAGGGTCAGCAATACTATCTTTTCCATTAAGGTTTATTAACATCTTTAAAAACGCCTTATCTTCTAAGAGAGTGCTCCTGAAGGTGCCTCATAATCTGGATCTCCCTCCAACTTCAAGGGTTCCTCGGCTCATGTTCGACGCCTCCACAGGCAAATAAACCAAACAAGCTCAACCTCTTTAGTGGAGGTAATAACACCAACATTTGTCTCTATAAAATCTGTTCCTAAAGGTGGAAACATTGAACGTCTTCTATG
Source organism: Macroramphosus scolopax (assembly GCA_901007825.1). NCBI lineage: Eukaryota > Metazoa > Chordata > Actinopteri > Syngnathiformes > Centriscidae > Macroramphosus > Macroramphosus scolopax. Next base: position 11,356 of record CAAKHC010003714.1, on the reverse strand, counting down.
TTTTTTTCCTTCGAGTCTGAAATAAGTGAATCGTTTGTTTCCTCGGTCCTTTGGCTGATCTGTCGAGTGTTTCCAATCAGTGCGAGTTGCCGTCTGCTCGCTGCAGGGTGCCGGGAGGAAATACACACAGCTTATTTTAGGTGCTGCTTATATTTGGAGGTGTTTTTTTTGTTTTCATGGCTCATGTTGCCGAGAAGTTGTCGTCATTAACTGTAATGTAATCGTCTGCGGACGGCACGCGAGTCTGGACCGCCTTGAGGCCGACGACGGAGGACGACTATAAGAGAACCATCCTTGAACTGAGAGACTGACTCCTGGCAGGACAACTTCCTCTAACTCACGGACATGAGTACAGCATTGTGGGAAATAATGAAGCAATTAACCAAAGAATACATTTAATCCTGAGCCGCCGCCACCGGCCGCGCCCTCAAACAGTAACATGCAAACTGCATTCATTTAATGGTATTGCCGTCTAAACGCCGTGACTAATGGCTTCATTAATGGTGGATAAAAAAAAATAGTTTTCATTCTTTAGAAAGCAGTTCGAAGCTTTAAATAACACGTCCGGGCTGCCGGTGCTGCGAAAAAGACATTTTGAGGTTCATCATTATTTTTACGCGGTAAATGAATAAATGTTGTGTTGTTGTCTGCAGTCGTAAATAGAAATTGATAACTGACTGATATGAGAGAGATGGATGAAGGGGGCTTCCCTCTAAATAGATGAAGCAAGTCATGATAAAGGAGGATTTCACCCAATCTGGCAACACAAATATTACATTTGTTGATTGTGTATGAAAAATAATAATTAAGTTATTAGTCATTTCGTTAGAACATGGCACCAGCTTAGTGGTACTAGTATCTATTTCTGATCCAACCACTTTGTTCTGCTCAGTTCAAACCTCTCAGGGTTCCTAAAGTAACTTGGGTCCTCCCTCCTCAGGGGCCTGATGTCCCCTCCTCCTCTCTCCTCCTCTCACTGTGACGTCCTGGGTGATCCTCCGCACATCATCGTCCTATTTATTCCTCATATTCGCTGTTGTTTTTCTGTTTTTGCAGCATGCAAATGGAAAAATATTCCTCTGTCACCGCCTGAAATAACACGGTGTCCATGCTGCGAGGTGTTGTTCAGACGGTGACGAAGAAGTGTGTGGTGTTGGCGAGCTAATGATGATTTAGTTCACACCTCTTCCCACACTGCCCAGAGCTCAGAGCGAACTGTCGCCGTCTCTCCCCGGGCCAGAACTGCCACTTGAGCGGTGCGTCACGTGGAATCCGTCCCTCCGTCCATGTGGGCTCGGCCACATGCCTGGAACAGGCTGCTGATGGCTGGAAGACTCCCCGATAAGGGAAAACCTATAGAAGACAGCATGAGAGTTGAATCATCAGGGCCTCCCACCGTCAGCCGCAATCAGTGGCCTCCCATATCGAGTCATTGGAGGCAGGACGTCAAAGGGAGCCGCCGACTACCTTCCCCGTGGTCAATGCTACGTCAACTGGGAACCACCAAGGATGATGTTGAGGTGGTTTTAATAGGAGGAGCAGGAGATCCGGCTGTTTGCTGCATGATGGATACGTCCAGGGCGGGTGGATGGACCTGTTGCTGTGTCTGAATTTGCATAAACACGACTCGAATTCAACTTATCTGATGCAAACCCTCCAGCGCTCCGGCCTCATGAATCCCTGATCAGACTGACAATTAATCGATAAATCAACAGGTGCATTTATTCATTCAGGACTGCCTTTGGTTCATCTATTCATTGAAGAAAAAGATGCATGCAAACATTATGCACCTGCACACCCTAATACATGATTCAATGCATGCAGCCCCACACGCAAGGCGCAGGAAGAAAAACTGCAGAGCGGAGCTTCGTCGCTCGGCGTCGGGCTGAGTTCTGTTTCGGTTGTTTTGACTGGAGGAGGAACCAGTTGGTTCTCAGCTTAGCGGCGTAATCTGTTTAATCCTGTCTGCCTCCTTCACAGCTGGCTGGCAATATTTGTTGTGTCTCTTATTCCTGCGTCTCCATCTCTGTCACCTCTGTCTCCGTCTCCTCTCCCCTCCCAGAACTTCATTATCTTTTCTATTGTGTTGAACAGGAGTCTGAATATAAGTGGATGGATTAAAAAAAAATACAGAAAGAGTAATAAAGCTAGTTTAGTTAATACGCCTGGACCCCTTCCATTTTTCAGCCCCTGTTGTGCAATGTAATTGCACTAAATAACCTTTAGATAATATAATAATTACCTTTAATTTCAAGGCAGACAAGCCTCATGAGTTAGTGGATCTCTGACTCTCCGCTTCACACCAAGATTACCTGTAATAGCTTCACCTTTGTACGTCTGAATTACAGGTTCTGCTATCATGAAACTTCCTGTAAGTACTTCCTCTCTCGCAGGCTCGTGACATCCGTCTCATTGTGATGCTCCCTTCTGCTGTCGAGAAACGGATCCTGATCCAATTCGCACGACGACCTGACTTCCTCCGGTGATATTAAACCGCATTATAAATATTTTTAATTATAAGCTTCCTGTCCGGAAGTTGTCGCGTTAATCACCTTTATTCTGGGAGCTGTGCAACATGGCGGGAACAATCCACTCTCGGCGTTAATTGTAACACACTTGGTCCTCCGTGTAAAACAACAAATTATTTATTGCCCATATGGGGCCAGTTCAGCCTCCCGGAATGGCTGATGATGCCCTCCGTCCGGCCCCGGCTGCTCTGTTTCTCCTTATTTGCGACCGAAATCATCAACCGCCTGCCTTAATATGTGACGTGCACGGCCGTCGTGCTGTCATCTGTCCGATTAACAAAACAAGTCCGTCCAAACAGGAGCTAATGAGGGACCCAGATGCAGCGGTAGCGAACATGTAAATGATCCATCGGCCGGCACCTTAATCATTCACGTCTGCAGGCACCTTGACTCATCCTCATCCTCAGCCTCCGACTCCCGTCCTGATTTATACGATGATAGAGGCTCGTCCTGCTTTGATGCTGCTCAGAAAGAACTGGAAGCTGCAACCTTTAGTTTCTTCAGCTGTTTGTCTCACATTCACTCCACGTTTCTTTCCACTTGTTTTGTTGTTATTGACGGAAAAGCTTCAGGCTTTGTTGAAGCATCGCAGTATCCAGTTTATTATTTGTTTCCTCGGTGCATGACTGGAGTTGTTGTCTGCCTGAAGATACATTCTGAGGTTCACACTACTTTTGTGAATCGACCGGTTAAAGGAAAATTGTGCTATTTCACAACGTGACTGAAATGATGTCGGTCCAACGGCTCCATACAGGGAGAACAATGAAGGAAACAACTTTGTGTGCATGCTGGAACCCTGACAAGCACTTTGGCAAGTAAAGCTGCAACATCCTCCCTCGGCTGCCTCCGTTAAAATCTTGCATGCAGCACCATTAATTGCATATTACTGAAGAGCCTGATTTGCATAATCGATAAGTCAAAGCATGAAGGGCCGTTTGTCACAAACAGTCGTATTGTCATCACTTAAGTGGGCTCAAGCCGGAACGATGAGCTCTGCTGCGACACCTTGTATTCACATTCTGATGCAGGAGTGAGTCACCGAACCACCGTGGAATTGAATTGAATTAAACTATAGCAGAGACGAATCACATAACCTGTGACTGGATTAAACCGGCCTTCGAAAGGAAAGAAACATTAAGAAATTAAAGGTCCATTCCGTGCCGTGATGTCAGAATCATTTTAATCTTCATGAAGGTAGAACGCAGCAGTTTGTGTTCATCAAAGTTGCAGTGATTATTCTTTCCTCCTGTTTCAACCTCGGCGTGATGAGAGCACGAGGTGTTTCTCCCTTTAGTGACAACTAACACTGGGGATTCTAACTCAGTTCACCCGATCCACGTCAGAAGCGTCTGTGAATGTCAGATTACTCACGATGAAGTCGCTCGTGTCAAATGAATCGAGGCCGACCTGTGAACGAGCAGGAGCTGAACGTCTGCGACACGTGCTGACTTTCTTTCCATCACTCTATTACTTTTTTTTCTTCCCAGAAATCATCACGACTTGAGTTGTGTTTTCATTGACGTGTGAATACGCGGATTATTAAACATCAGTCTGGCCTGCGTTCAGGACGGTTTAATAAAGGTATAAAGTTTGCAGTAAACAAATACACATATATGTGAGTGCTTCATGTGTGTTTTGTCCCTTTTCTTTGTTCCTATTCTAAATCCAGCCAGGCTCATCACCCAGGCAGCTTCATTAAAGGTCCAACCCGCTCTAGTAAGACAAACATTTATACAACATCTGCCTCCTTTTTGTCAAACTTCATGCAAGCGTGTTGGTGATTTATATAGCCGGTTAGTAAACCCTCCCCGCACACGGAACACAGGCGCAACATTCTGTTTTTAACAGCAGAATGTGAGTAGGAGACTCAACCACACAAAGAGAGATCCGACTCACACCGATTCTTATCAATTCCAGGGTGGTACATCTATTTATTTCCCTCTCTCGTCCTCCTCCATTCATGAATTCATCATGTGGTGTCTTTAAATTCGTTGTGCGATTCGTCATAGATGTGTACTAAGTATAGTGTGCCGGGGTGTGTGTGGGACTCCTTCATGTGGCGCCCACGGCGGAGTGTGCGGGCAGGGCCGAGGCTCTCCAGGTCGGAGCGGGACGGTGGGCGGATCAGAAGTGCAGGTGGAGGGTTCAGCGGAGACTTCAGGAAGCTGCCACACACTTTGCATGCATCAGATGAAGACGGCTGTTTGGATTATAGAAGGCAGGGAGGAAGACAAGTACACCTGAGGAGCTTCATGATGAAGGCCGTACAATACAATCAGGGTGGAGCAGCGTGATTAGCATGGGACCCTCTTGAAAACAGGGCAAGAGGGAGAAAGCGAGGGAGGGGGAAGCCACCTTCTTCAGTGGAATCTCCTGGCGATGTCATATCGCTTAATGACATCACGGTGAGTTCTCGCCGTCCCTTAACGAGAGCTTCCTGCTGATTCATTCATAAAGTCCTCCCTCGCTGCCCACTGATATCTATTAACACTTATCTGCATGCGGAACGTTCAGAATGTTCAAGTGAATTGTCATAATTTATCTTCTTGTTTTTTTCATGAGATCACCATGACAACTCCGTGCAAATTTTAAAAAGAACTGGCAGGTTTACAGGAAGAATAATTAACCCTGTTGGCTCCTGGCAGCTTGCGGTGGGAGAGAATCCAGAAGGCACCTCGGAATAAGGAGGTTTCACAGCTTCATCTTATGAGATGATCGTGTGCGATTGTTATGTAATCAGGTCTGCTCACCAAAATAAAGCTCATTTCGCCACAGGTGCAGCCTGCAAGCATTAAGCTCTGCCTGATCCCTGATTAAATAACAAGTCTATTTTACACACATACCTGAATCTTTCCAGCTCCATTAACTGTATATTTAGCTCGGCTTAATTAATCCAGAATTCGTCAACTTGTTTTACTGTTTTGAGAGAAAACTCAAAAGACCTTTAAAGCTTGAGGTTTGTTCACAGCACAGTTGTGTCCATGTTATTTAATGGGCGGGTTGTTTCCTCTCCACAGGACCAGTGTTGTTATTCGTATTCGCTCCTGAATTAAATGATCTGAAAAACGGTGTGTGTGGGCCGGTCGTCTCTGTTCTCTCTTAGGATAGACGTTCAGGTTCATGCGTTTGTCATTTGACCAGTGAAAGGAAAAACTGGTATTTTACAACTTGAAATGATTCCCGGGGAGCGAAATCATTGTGATCGGTCCAACATTGAACACCCATCAACTGTAACACAACTATAACTGTGTTAGACATATAAAATAACTACATAAGGCTACAGCACATCTCACGAAAAGGAGACGTCTCGCTCTGAAACCTCCCGGGAGCTGAGCTGCTGCAGGAAGACAACACTGTGTGAGTTGCCCTCCGGCCGGGAGACTAAACGGTAAATGGAGCGTTTATGTGGCCCTTTTATCCAAAGCGGTTTACCATGTAATCGCCCGTTCGCGCTCCCGGTCACACACTGACAGCCGAGGCTGCCGTGCAACGGGCCAACAGGCTTATCAGGAGCAATTAGGGGTTCGGTGTGTTGGACATTTTCATCGAGCCACCTGTCAATGGCATCGTATCCACATGAACCGCCAATCTAGGGTAACGTTATGTCATGATATCTGACCCACGTATGAGGTTATGCTTTGTTAGATAGTTTGGATAATGTTGGTTCCAGTAGCTGTTTGGGTCGTAGCATGTTAACGTTACATTAACACTGACACACCTCAGGGAACTGCATGAGGCGCCCTGAAGGCCTGAACTTGCTCATCACTTGATCAGTTTCATCCTGATTAAACAGGATGTACAACCTTGAGGACATAAAGATAGTCTTCTTCCATTTTTAGCTGGAGGATTTTTCCACTCACAGAGCCGGTTGGACGGACTTGTCGGCACAAAGGATTTATCATTGGGGACGTTGAGACCCTTGAGAGATCTCATGCGGTGAATGAAAACGCTGGTCCTTTTTATAAACCTCTTCCTAGGCAACATAATGCCATTGGGTTATGACCATTACTAATGGCTGCTGGGCTGTTATTTATAATCCAGTTGCTAAGACGACCGACGCATACGGTAGGAATAATACTTGATGACGAGGTCAATCCGCAGGAGATCTTCCTGGAACAGTCAAGTTAACTTCTGAAAACTACCGAAGGTGCTGTGACACGCTCTGAATCGGTTAACAACAAAAACATGGTGATATAATAGGATTGGTATGCATGAAAAACAGGCAATGAATAAATACTTTGTTTGGTTTTTGCTTCTGTTTGCGTGTGTTTTCATTGTATTTGCATTGGATTGAAAAATATGCAGATTAATAACAACACTTTGCTGCACCAGCTTAGTTAATGATGCAGCGGTTGATACACAGCGGATTTTGATATACGACTTCCTGGTTGGTTATGATTATCACAAATATTGAACAACTATGAACGGGAAAGATCCTGCAGGCCACACCAGGTTTCTAAGGACGGGGTTGCAATCTGCAACTTCACCACTGTGTGTCACTGGATCTTACACACTGGCCCTTTAACCTTTAAGTGTTTTTTGCGCCGAGCCCGACCCAGACTTGGATCAAAGACTTTACACGATATAAAACAACAGATTATTCAACATATGCTGTTCTGGAGTGCATTAAACTTCTGATATTATCGATTGTTAAATGTTTAAATTTTTCAAATGTGAAAAAATACTTGAGTAGTAAAATTAAAATTTTGTTATCAATATTGTATGTGAGAATACCTTAAAAAGTTCTTAAATACAACCATCATTATCTGCAGGTTTAGCTGATACCACAGGAGTCAAAGGTAAATGCATTGGAGTGATTCTAGCCCACTGAGGAGGAGAGATGAAGGCTTGGAAAACAGAAAAAAGTGGAAGGCAAAGCATGAAGCCTTTAATGAGAGCGCCAGGCAGAAAGACAAGCTTGACATCCGCCGGGCCATTAGTCGCGTCTGCAGCACAAATTGACTGAGCCTGCGCGAGGGGGGTGTTCGGTATCACAGTCTGGTTTGCAGAATGTCTGATCTTCTGGCAGGAGAGATCCTTCTGAACCTTCGTCTCGACAGGCTCAAAGTCGACAGCAGAACACACACATCTTTTGACAAACACAAAGCTGCACCCCCCCGGGCTGTTTACAACACTTATGCAATGCCCCCGAATGAGCTTCCTTTTTTTTGCTTGTTAAATATTAATGGATGTTCCGAAACAAGGGCAGCAGAGCAGAGATTGATTAGGTCATTATAAGGCCTGGTTACCGTGACATGACGGGAATCAACAGATGGATTTGACTGCTGTTTACTGTATTTCTACTCCAATAAAAACTGTACACATGAAATACTAGTTGGATTTAAAGTTCAAAGAATGAGGAAAAAACTAGCTGTGTCATGTAGCTGAATAACTCACTTCCTGTCCTGTTTGTCCTTTGATCACCTTCAAAGTGTAATGAATACGGTATCATTTTCTGGGAAAGGAGACTCACGTTGTAGTTCTTGATGTTTGTCTGGAACGAGATGCCTGCAGCGACTGCAATCACTGAGTGACCCGTTAGATAAAAGACGTTTTACCAGCTAACGAGTCGAACTTGAAGTTCAATCCGAGAAGAAACAAAGGAGCAAACGATGGTGGTAGGTTTTTTTAATCTTCTTGTGGAAGATGCACATCAGACACAAACTAACTCAGCCTTTCCTCTGTCTTTAAACACGTGTCGAGAGAACAGTGAATTCACATGTTTCCCACTGTTGAACAAAACTGTGGGGCTGCAACTTAACAATTATTTTAGGAATCGAGCATTCGACAGATTATTACATGTATTAATGGAATAACCAACTGTTACTTGCAACACCTGATGTTTTGCTTTTGCACTACATTGTTTTCACTTCTATTTGATATTGGACAGCATAGCAAGGCTTTGCTAAGGAACAGCAGCCTCTGGCACGAATGGGGAAAATTGCTGGCGCAGATAATTCAGTTGATGTGTCTGCAGGGAGAGTACCGCACTACTTGTAACATAAGTTGAGCTCAAGGCGCAGAGTTGGAATCAAAGAGACGCTTTTCTCCCAATTAGAGGTCAGTGTATCATCAAGTCCATGTGCAGTACATACTTATATTTTAAGGTAAATAATTTGCTTTTGTTGCTTCATCAATACGTTTGTCTTTCTTTGCGATTACAAGCATGAATGGAGGAACTAAAGGTTCATTAAAGGACAACAGAGTGGTGAATGACCAAGATGTGTGTCCCTCCGAAAGGCCAAAGAAAAGCTTGTGAAAAAATAAATAATGAAGTTTTGATCTGCCGAATAGACCTCAGTGTTGTTTGCTGCAGGAAAACAGAAGTCACTTTTGAGGGATCACCTGTGGAGGTGTGGAGCTCACCGGCAATATGAGGTGTGTTCAGAATGGTAACCAGGAAATCCCTTTATTGCCGTGACAACGCCGTGCACCTACGTCGGTATGACGTCACCAAGTCCCCGAGACTCACAGCAATATTTTTTCTTTCCTGTAAAAAAAAAAAAAAAAAGAGGAAAGAAAAGAAAAGCTTGCCCTTCAGCTTGAGTCATGTTATGATCATTGTGTTAGGGACAGGATATGACAGGAACAGAGTCCGTGGTGCCACAGTTATACCACTTATCCTCTGTTGTGGAATGACTCCGGCCTGACATTTCCCCAGCATCATATGGAATCAATTACGTATTCTTTCAATAGCTTTTGGTCACAATCCTTCACAGAATGACCCTGAAAAAGATATTTTCAGCGTGTCCTTGAGTGCCTTCACCTACACCTGCTCCATACGTGGAAATGTAAAAGTAGATTTATGGAAGAAACGTCTTTGATGTCCTCACATGCTCCAAACGTCATGATGCCTCGAACATGCTGCCCCCCCCCCCCCCCCCCCCCCCCCCCCCC
>CAAKHC010003713.1:3484-16026 GCA_901007825.1 Macroramphosus scolopax | reverse complement strand
CACTGCGCTAATGAACAGAGGACCCTGATGGATGTAACACACACACACACACACACACACACACACACACACACACACACACACACACACACACACACACACACACACACACACACACACACACACACACACACCTCCTCCATGCATATCAATCTCCCTGCAAAAGGCTACATTTGCATCTTTAATATAAATGAAAGTGCTTATTAAAGTGCACACAGAAGTTCAGATCAGATGGAGGAAGAGCTGGTGTAAATCCTGAACATTTAGCCAGCCACACTCCTCCTCCTCCTCCTCCTCCTCCTCCTCCTCCTCCTCCATCATTCTGTTTAAATCATTTACAATGAGAGAAGCAGCTTGTTCTTTTACATGTTTTACTATCCAGACTTCTAATAAAAGAGTTTATTTAATAATGTGACAAACTTGCTTTCACTACTCAGCTAATTATTTCCTTGAGTATTCCCACGTCTGAACCCACAACGGTCCGTGGACGCCGTCGATCGGACGCCACGCGGGCACCGACACATGAAGAGCTTCAGATGAGCAAACAGAAACAAACCGGACGTCACATGGAGCCGCAGGTTTGATCCCACAGGAACAACCAGAGTCTCTTCACGGGCCGGCTGCCAGGAACCTGAGGATTCGTTGGATGGTAACCATGGTAACCACGTTTTACAGCATCGTTTTAAATGTGAATCAAAGAGTCTGCAGTCACAGATATACAAATACAGGATCTGATATAATACTATATAAAACTGTAGAGTTTGAAGGTCACACTTCAACTTTGTGACCCGACTTTAGTTTGTTTATAAAGTAAAACAAACTTCCTGAGTGAATGTTGAAACATTAACGTCGGAGTCCACAGAGAACATCTCCAACCTTCTGGTCCAAATATGTTCACGCCCTGGTTGTTGCCCCAGCGCCCCCGAGGACGAGGACGAGGAGGACGCCGAGGACGAAGACCCTGAGGACGAGGACGAGGAGGGCGCAGAGGACGAGGACCCCGAGGACGAGGACCCCGAAGACGAGGACGACCCCGAGGACGACCCCGAAGATGCCGCCAAGGCAGACCCCGAGGACGAGGACGACCCCGAGGACGACCCCGAGGACGAGGACAACTGCTGCTCTGACATGTGATTCAACAACAGACCTCGTTCCTGATGGGCCACCAGGAGGAGGAGATGATGTGATGGAGGTCTGAAGTCTAATCAGTCTTCACTTGACATCACATCAAACCACCGGAGGACCTCGGCTCTGATTCTGCTGCTGATCAAATCTGGATCTACATGAGGTTTCAGTCACAGAGGACGAGGACGACCTGATAGGAACACGGCTGGTTCTGATTATCGTGTTGGAATCTGGCAGAGTTCCAGGACTGACGGGAGGCCGGGGCCTGACGGAGGACTGACGGAGGACTGATGGGAGGCCGGGGCCTGACGGAGGACTGACGGGAGGCCGGGGCCTGACGGAGGACTGACGGAGGACTGATGGGAGGCCGGGGCCTGACGGAGGACTGATGGGAGGCCGGGGCCTGACGGAGGACTGACGGAGGACTGACGGAGGACTGACGGAGGACTGATGGGAGGCCGGGGCCTGACGGAGGACTGACGGAGGACTGACGGGGGACTGACGGAGGACTGACGGGAGGCCGGGGCCTGACGGAGGACTGACGGAGGACTGATGGGGGACTGACGGAGGACTGACGGAGGACCGACGGAGGACTGACGGAGGACTGACGGAGGACTGATGGGAGGCCGGGGCCTGACGGAGGACTGACGGAGGACTGATGGGGGACTGACGGAGGACTGACGGGAGGCCGGGGCCTGACGGAGGACTGACGGAGGACTGATGGGGGACTGACGGAGGACTGATGGGAGGCCGGGGCCTGACGGAGGACTGACGGAGGACTGATGGGGGACTGACGGAGGACTGACGGGGGACCGACGGAGGACCGACGGAGGACCGACGGGGGACCGACGGGGGACCGACGAGGGACCGATGGAGGACCGACGGAGGACCGACGGAGGACCGACGGAGGACCGACGGAGGGTGATGTCATGGGTCCGGTGGTGTTTACCTTTCTGCTCCACGACCAGACGAGAACAGAGAACGTGTCTGTGTGACCGACAGCAGAAGAAGAACCAGGATGAACTCCGGGTTCCTTCACTGCTGCCGGCAGGTGAGCAGGAAGTTCAACCTTCTTCACTGCATCATTAGAATGATCCAAACCTGGTGAAACATCTCTGGTTGTTTATCAAATATAACTCTAAATATCTGAAGAGTCCTTGAGTCAGACGCCCTGCAGCTGAACCTGACCTCTGACCTCCCTGTGGACTGGAGGGGTCCTACAGCTCACAGAGGATCAGGACATCAACAAACAGAGACATCATATTTCACATCATCACTTATTGTTTGTAACATCTGACCATCTTCTACAAGGTTTGTTGTTACAGACCAGAAGCTCTTCCAGTGTTCAGCATCTTCCAACAACCGTTGAAGTCAAACTTCAAACAGCTTCACTATCTCGTCTGTAAAATAACCTGAAGTCTTTGAGTCGGTAACTATTTAATGTTCATCATCCAGGTTCACAGTGTTGTTTACTGCTTTTACTGCAGGACTTGATGTCAGTGCTTCTTCCACCTCGACCAGACGACAACAAGACTTCAGATAGACATCAGCACCGAGGACGTCAAGGAAGGTTCTGATTTAAGGAGATAACAAGGACGAGGGACGTAGGACTGCAGGACACACACAGACACACACACAGACACACACAGACACACACACACAGACAGAGACACACAGACACACACACAGAGACACACACACATACACACACAAACACACACACACACACACACACAGACACACACACAGAGACACACACAGACACACACACGCACACACAGACACACACACGCAGACACCGACACACACACACACTCCCTTTCACTTCATCCTCATCCCCTCGCCTCCTCCACAAACACACGTTCATATTAATCCCCTCCACTCAGTCATGTGACCTTTCCAGCCTCGCTAACCGCGGCGGTCGGTGACTCCACTGGTGAACCGATCACTGTCAGAGGTCGTTAACAGTCTCTCTCTCCTCACGTGTTCATCTCAGACGTCACACGTCAGCCTGAAGCCTGGAATGCAGATATTCATGTGTCGCTCTTGTTAACCTTAAAGCAACATTTCATCAGCGTGCAGCGGCGGCGTGCTGGCAGCTGCACGCCCGTCGGGTCATAAATAATCAGCTGATATGTCAGCTGTCCAGGTGGAAGGTGGGGGGGTGCAGGAAATTACCACAATTTATACCTCAGCCAAGGAGGGTGTGTGATAGCTTCAAAAACTAGTTGGGTGATGTTGATCACCTGGTGGAGGGGTGGAGCAGAGGTGGAGCAGAGGTGGAGCAGAGGTGGAGCAGAGGTGGAGCAGAGGTGGAGCAGAGGTCACCTCCAGAGACACGGCTTCCTTTACAAGTTCATTCAACCCTCAGAAGATGTTTATTGGTGTCGGTCATCAACGAGTGTCAAAGTGCTTCATGATTGTTTAAACCTAAATATACCAGAATATACTTTCCTCTAAATACTCAGTGGAAGATACAGAAGTACACGATGGACTGTAGTACGTGATCAGCTGGTGTCGCCTCATGCAGAGGAACCACTGGAACATGAGGAGACGGCTCCACTGAAGCCTCCGGTCGGTCACATCATCCCTCCGCAGCCGCAGACCTGCTGCTGGATAAATATTCAGTCGGACCAGGTTTCAGATGGAGTCAGAGGCACCGACGCTGCTGTTTTAACAGTTTTCCTTCAGGCATGAGGAGCGGACACCCCCGGGTTCGAGGGTCAGCAAGGGCGTGAGAGCACAGACTGGCCTGGCTGGGAGAGAGAGAGAGAGAGAGAGAGAGAGAGAGAGAGAGGAAGCGACCGAAGGGACTGTGTTTCTGTGGATCTGCTCCAAGACAGCAATCTAATCCTGTAAACATGCTGCCCCCCCCGGAGCTGGGGGACGGGGGGGGACCCATAGGAGACCAGCTCATCAACAGCAGTCCATCTCCACGAGTCCTTCAGTCCCACACTTTGTCATTAATAGTTTTTGTGACCACTGAATCATTTTAAAGTTCCCCTGCACCGCCGCCGGTGACCTCCGGCTGCACCCGGCGTCACCAGCCAGCGGTCACACCCCCCCGACCGCCTCATCAGGCTGCCTCACCGATCTCTGCCTGTCTAATGTCACGGCCCATCATACTGTTTGAACAGGAGATACATCACATTAAGGGAGCACAGATACGATCTGCAGGGTCCTTGAGAGGAGGACGGAGACGGCCGTGCTTTGAGCGGCCTCGGTGACCGCTGAGCTCACATCTCCTGACGTGGTCGTTCCCTCTGACGGCGTCACTGATCAAACGCTGACATGTGAGACGCAGATTATCCAGTCATTTCCTCAACGAGTGTCGTTGGTGCCTCCAAGTTCACCTGAAGTGAGACGTGACCCAGATTCCTCCTGATGACGGACGTGTCGGAGTTTAGAAGGTGAACAGAACCGGTTCCGCCGCGGCCGCCGCCCACGTGTCTGTGTTGGACGGTTGTTTAACGAAGCTGCTGCGAGCTGAGACGCGATGACGGACCGCCGCAGCCTGAATCTCTGGCTTTAAAATACGAGTGAGGCACTGACGCAGATAACAAAGTAGCTTATCATAGCCGATCTTCCCCGTCCGTACATCTGAACCAGTTCATATGATAGGTGGATCTTACGCTTGGAAAGCTCTTTGGATTTAAAGCAGCTCTGCCTCGGACAAATGTTCGTAAATCTAAAACAACGACACTCGTTCATTCCAGTCGCCAAGACTTGTTGGCACAAAGGGGCCGGATTCCATTTCTGAGAACACACTGTACATCTGTTAGTGTGAGACCGGCGATAGCTCACATCACCGGCCTTGCATCCCAAAATTCAAAGTTTTCAATCGGCTCATGATTCACATCTTCGGTTGGTGGAACTCGGCATCGATCCTCTCTCAGACTCAATGTGTTGATTTGTTGTTGCTGAGCTCCGTAAGCTTCATGACTGAACAGCTCCGCTTCCACCTCAACGGACTGCTGCCAGACCAGAATACTCAGATGGAAGAGAGACGCAGAGACAGACATGACTGCTGCGTCACATACAGAAGCTCCCTGAAGACGAACACCGGGTGACGAAGACGTCTGCTAGTTAATATACATTAACGTGATTGTTCAAGGTCAAACGAAGGGATGAGAATAACTCCTGAACTGAAACAGGGGCACTGATGGCACGACAACAACACCAGCAAAAGAAAGACAGTCCAGAGATTCCAGCTTGTAAGACAGATGTGACACACCAGATTAGAAACATCTGTCCTAAAGACGTGTCCTTAAACAGTGGCGGAGTGTAAACAGGGAGGAACACAGGCGCTGTTCACTGGATGAATACTAATCATGTCTGCGTGACTGTGTGTGTTTGTGTGTGAGGAAGCTCCAAAGATTGTGAAAACAAGTTCCATTTACGGCGATAAAATCTGTTAATCTGGCTGCGCCGGCCGTCTCAGTATCAACCTCATTCATTTCCCTAAAGGACCTCTGGAGAGGGGTAATACCCTGACACACACACACACACACACACACACACACACACACACACACAGGGCCAGATGTTGGAGCCGAGTTGATATCCTCATTGCTTTTGAGGAGTAATCCCCTCCACCGTGTCATTGTAGCTGACATGGCCTTTCACCAGCAGCCACATATTTCATGTAAACAGGACATCAGCGGCCGTAAATGTAAACTCATTATAAACAGACAAATGTCAAGCGAGGCGCTGCTGTCTGAGAGATCCGGGGCGCTGACGGCAGTGCGGACTGAATTGTGAGGGGAACTCTTTCTATCTTATTAAAGACAAACCCTGAACACGGCCGTGGTTCCATCACTGCAGCTCCGGCCCAGACGTGAATGGAAACACGACTCCCTGCATGTGTGTGCTGCAGCTCCACTCCGGCTCTGGAGATTCTTTTTTTCCAGCCTGCAAAATGTGGAAAAAATGTTCTCTGACTCCAAGTGTGAAGCAAAGTGCCAGAAACACTGAACCAGGACAAACACATAAAGATCCATGGCTCCATTAGCCTTGTTCGGGCTTAGCTTGGCGTGGATCGGTTTGGCTCAGCTCTACATCAGGAATTGACTTTGAGAACAACAGCTGCATGTGGAGCATGTAAATGTATGAGGACACATAAAGGCCCTGTTGTCTGTATTTAATCTCTGAGGATCCAGGAGGATTTTGGGTGACAACACCAGTTTCTAGGATGAAATCTTTTCTTCTTCTCTGCTGTAATCTCTGCGGCTGAACAACAGTGAAGATGTTCATTATGCATGAAGCTGCCAATGACTCATTATGACATCACCCAGCATCTTCTTGGAACAATTCACATGCAACACGTTGCAACCTTGATTTTGGTGCAAACCCCCCCGACGCACACACACACACACACACACACACACACACACACACACACACACACACACACACACACACACACACACACACACACACACACACACACACACACACACACACACACACACACACACAGCTGTGACAGTTTACAGTGTAGCAGTGTGAAGAGTGGATCTAATCACAGAGGAAGGAATGTGACCTCTCACCCCTACACATGACCCTCTGCAGTCGCTGCAGCAGCCTTATCTGATTGGTCTGTCTGGCACGCTAATCATTTCCAGAACCAAAACATAGCCGCCAAAAAGTGGAGGGACAGAAAGGGGGAGCAGAGAGGTTTGGAGGTTCTGCATGCTGCTTGCGTTGGAACTCCTCATTACAAAAGCAACACACATCAAATCATTTGATGATTTAAAGACAAACTATGAAGGTAAAATGTTTTCATTTGGGAAACAAAAAACTATCTTCAGTTCTAACAGAAGAAGAAGTTTGAGATTTAAAGATTTTGTCACTTCAGAGGAAATTTACAGCAAGCAACACTGACCATCAGAGAGCTCCTGTTAGCAAACATTTAGTGCACTCGTGTTATAACGGATCTAACTTCAATCATAGCTGGAGACCGTCCTGTGCTGCATTTCGGATAAGCATCCATGCTCATATAATACCAGTGTAAGCTAGCATAATGCTACTGCAATGCTAGTTTAATGCTAGTGTCAACAGAGTCGGGTTAAATTATTTCAAACAAGAAGAAACTGAATAAATGTTAAGTTGCTAGTGTAATGCTAGTGCAATGCTAGTGTGATGCTAGTGTGATGCTAGTGTAATGCTAGTGTAATGCTAGTGTAATGCTAGTGTGATGCTAGTGTAATGCTAGTGCAATGCCAGTGCAATGCTAGTGTGATGCTAGTGTAATGCTAGTGCAATTCTAGTGTAATGCTAGTGTGATGCTAGTGTAATGCTAGTTTGATGCTAGTGTAATGCTAGTGCAATTCTAGTGTAATGCTAGTGTGATGCTAGTGTAATGCTAGTGCAATGCTAGTGTAATGCTAGTGTGATGCTAGTGTAATGCTAGTGAGATGCTAGTGTAATGCTAGTGTGATGCTAGTGTAATGCTAGTGCAATGCTAGTGCGATGCTAGTATAATGCTAGTATAATGCTAGTGTAGCGAGGTTGATTATTCCCACTTGCCAGCAAAATGTTCTTTACTCCATTCAGAGCTAGTTTTAGTACTGGGAGTTTCATTTTCTGTGTTAGAGCGCCCTCTATGGGATTGGAGTGGCTATGTGCTGTATTTGTACGTTCTCTCTCCAGTCTACGTTTACCCTGGCTGGGAGAGGTACGTATCCAGAGCAGTGGGATCACAATTGATATACATAATAACATAATAATATTGTCACGTATTATATGATAAGTACATCAGAGTACGTTGACCAGGGAGGGTAACCTGGAGCGTAATCTTGAGAAAACAATAACTAAGGTTACAAGTGGCTTCATAAAGGTCAATCAATCAATATCAATCAAATCAATCAAGTAAAACCACAGGAACAGGTCTTAAATCACGTTACGTGACCAACCTTCTTCAAGGTCAGCTATTAGTTCCTTAATGAAAGTTATTACAGCAGACCTGGAGATGGTGAATGGAGAGCAGTTATATTGGCACTGTTATATAAAGGGCTTTACAAAGTAACCTCTCATTCACTCGTTCACACAATGATGCTGCAGGCTGCCATGCAAGACACCAACCAGCTCATCAGGAGCATTTAGGGGTTTGATGTCCCAGCAGACGTCCACACTACCTCCTGAGCCCTGAGTTATACATCAAACTAACCAGGATGCTAAGACATTGTTAGCCAGAACCTAAACCAACAAACCAAATGTTGGACAGAGATCTTAACAGGTATCAAGATAATCTGACAGAAGTAATCCGATGAAGATGTAAGAATACGTGTGAAAAGCTTTGATTTTTCATTTGTCTGTTCGTGCATCTCATGTAACATAAAACCAGTCTGTCATAATGATGAACTGAGGATTCACTGTTCTGCTGCAGAATGTTGAACAACCACTAAATCACTCTTACACACACACACACACACACACACACACACACACTCCCTTTCTTCTTCCTTCACTCTACTCAGTATTTCTCTCCATGCAACATCTTTCTCTGGTTCTGAGCATCAGCATGCAGAGAAGACGCCAGCAGTAATCCCCCACTGCTCAGCTCTGGAACTGCCTGCCTGCCCCATGGTAGTTATAGGTCACTCACACACGCACACACACACACACACACACATGCGTCTTCAGACAGACACGCATGCACACAAATCCAGGAGCTCAAATGCACACGCACACACGTCCACACGCACGTGGATGTGGTTAGTGTAGGTCACGGTAGTTGTGCATCTTCACACACACTCAGAGGCGCACACACCCGTGCACAGCAGCAAGGAAGTGTGTGACGGGGAAATACTAGTCTTTATCGCGCCCTGCAGTTTAACCCCTTCTAATCCCTCCGGAGTGGCAGAGCTTTATGGTCAATTCACACCCTTTTATGCCTTTTCTCTCCCTCTTTCTCCCCGTAGCCTCGAGAGTAATCCGCTCAGCTGCCGTGGCCAAACATCAGACATGTGTGGAATAGACTCATCATACGCGGCGACGGCGACATGGACACACATGAGCCGACCACAGACCAGTCACACAGAACTGGGCTGGCTGGTGAAATACCGCTGTAATAGGACATCTGGGAGGACAATGAACCTCTTCAGCTACCAATCATACGACAGCTGTACGCTCGCATAAGAAAACATCAAATGAACTTCTCAGTTAATCAATTCCTCACCTCGTCTGAAGAGTCTGACCAACAGAAAAGCAATAAACTGCTGCATTTTAAACTCCGAGGATAAAGTCGTTACCAGGAAACATTTGTTTATGTCCCATGGTTGTGTGAAATAAACTCTACAACAATATGTGTATGAATATGTTCCTGACTGAGTCTCAGAGTTGGAGCCAGACAAAGGCTGAGATGTGATCCAGGCCTTCAGAGGAGGTATCATCTTCAGCAGCAACAGAGCGAGCAGATCTTCAGATCTTAATGAATCAATTGCTCTTAGAAAAGATAAAAAATGCCCAAATCCTGGTCTTCATACAGCTGGTTTGTCCAAGAGGTTTCATGACTATCTCACACTGGAACTATAGACTGTATAAATAACTGGACAGGGACCAAACCATGGATGTTTGGTAGCCTGATCATAGTCAGGAAATGAAAGAAATTGATGCAAAGCACGTAATCAATTGGTCTCTCCTTTAGAGATGAGAGGCTCAATCAGCTGTTCTGCTGTGATAGGCCAATAGGAGTGACACCACAGAAGAAGAAACAAGACCCGAAATCCTCGTCAGAGGGGAGCCAGTCAAACACATCAGCACACAGTACAACAGCCACATAAACTGTTCAGTTTCCTCGGTTTCACAAGAGGAAAGAATGTGAACGAGTGTGTGAAGCACACACACACACACACACACACACACACACACACACACACACACACACACACACACACACACACGCTCAAAAACAAACCCCATGGCGATACATAGAAACCCGCTGACTCAAACACATGCACACACATTTTTCACATAACCAATTTCACTAAACCACATACGTAAACAGTCTGCTGATGAACACACACACACACACACACACACACACACACACACACACACACACACACACACACACACACACACACACACACACACACACACACACACACACACACACACACACACACACACACACACACACACACACACACACACACACACACACAGAGGGTGTAAAATGAATGTATTTAGCCAATAGCTCCGTTTGTCTCATTAGGGAGACGGAGCCGCCTGCAGCAGCGCCTCCTCCACTCGGTCTGCTGAGATCTGTAAACCAACAGAACGAGTCAGACAGAAAGAGAGGGAGGAAGAACACAGTCATACATGACGAGGAGAGAGGATGGAAGAGAGCTGGATCACGAGGCGTGATGAAGAATGTAACACGCAGCAGAGACGGAGGATCTTCAAGGTCTCACAGGTTCACACTGGATTTCAATTTAAGACCAAACTGAAAACAAACAGAAAATAGAACTGCAGACTGAACTAGCTGAGCTCCGAACAGACCCCCAGACCTGAACCTGAGGCAGGACGCGTCAGTACTGACACAGGACTCGTTTACTGACGCAGGACTCATCAGTACTGACGCAGAACTCGTTTACTGACGCAGGACTCATCAGTACTGACGCAGAACTCGTTTACTGACGCAGGACTCATCAGTACTGACGCAGAACTCGTTTACTGACGCAGGACTCATCAGTACTGACGCAGAACTCGTTTACTGACGCAGGACTCATCAGTACTGACGCAGGACTCGTTTACTGACGCAGGACTCATCAGTACTGACGCAGGACTCGTCAGTACTGACGCAGGACTCGTCTACTGACGCAGGACTCGTCTACTGATGCAGGACTCGTCTACTGACGCAGGACTCGTCTACTGATGCAGGACTCGTCTACTGACGCAGGACTCGTCTACTGATGCAGGACGCGTCTACTGACGCAGGACTTGTCAGTACTGATGCAGGACACGTCTACTGACGCAGGACTCGTCAGTACTGACGCAGGACTCGTCAGTACTGACTCAGGACTCGTCAGTACTGACTCAGTACTGACGTATGACTCGTCAGTACTGATGCAGGACTCGTCAGTACTGACGCAGGACTCGTCACCTGAGGACTTGTTACTGAGGCAGGACTTGTTACTCGTCTGTTACCCTGAGGCAGGACTCGTCTGTTACCCTGAGGCAGGACTCGTCTGTTACCCTGAGGCAGGACTCGTCTGTTACTCGTCTGTAGACGGATGCAAACCTGCTGGGTGATGTTGTGCAACCTGTCGAGTCCTAAAGTCCTCAGCGACTCATGAGAGGACGCAGTGATGTGGTCTGTGGTAATAATCCTGCTTCTCAAAGACAAACACCTCCACCGTCATCCAGGTCTGTTTGACTGAGCACTCAACAAAATGAGATGAGCCTCAGTGTGTGTGTGTGTGTGTGTGTGTGTGTGTGTGTGTGAGTGATTGGGGGAGTGTCCTTGTTCTCGCTGACTCAGCAGTTCTGCGCTGACTGTCACTCCTGTCGTTCCACTGCAGCTTCGTCGCTCCGTGTATCGGTGTATCTAACGCAGCATCGATGGCGGCCGTCTGTTTGATATGCGCGGCGTGCAGATTGTGTCCGTTGGCAACAGTAATTATACAAACAGCTTTTTGTTCCTTTTGATCTCGTCTTTTCTTGGTTGAAATTGCAGGATGTGAATATTGACTGGAGTCCTGCTGAGTTCTGGTGGAAACAATACGAGCAGAGCGGTTGAGTACGATGTAATAATGAGAGTGAAGTCGGGTTTTATCTTCATTCCCAAACACGGTGCCCTGTGGGCGCTGTGTTTCCATCCATCCCCTCTTCCTTCAGTGTCGGGCTCTCGTTGCTTCACCGCTAACGGCTCCTTTTTCTTTCTCCAGTTTCTCACCTTTCTAAGCTCCGCCCCCTGTTCCTCCATGATGTCACTGCCTTCACCTTCTGTTCAGTTGTTGTTCTTACTGACAGAAGGAAACAACAGAGGTCAGGAGGTTTAGATGGATCTCATGTGTAACGTTGTTGATCTGCAGGGAGCTGATAGACATGAAACCAGGGGTACTTCTCCAACTCCCTCCTTGGAGGTTCTTCTGAACATCTGACGCCAGATGAGAGAAACACATCTGAAGTTCTGCATCTCTATAGCTGATCAACTCTCTCTCTCCCTCTCTCTCCCTCCTCTCTCTCCCTCCCTCTCTCTCCCTCTCCCTCCCTCTCCCCCCCTCCCCCCCTTCCCCCCCCCCCCCCCCCCCCCTCTCCCCCCCCCCCCCTCCCCCCCCCTCCCCCTCCCTCCCCCCCCCCCCGCCTCCCCCTCCCCCCTCCCCCTCCTTCCTCCTCCCTCACCATCCTTCCTCACCATCCTCCCTCACCATCCTCCCTCACCATCCTTCCTCCTCCCTCACCCTCCTCCC
>CAAKHC010003711.1:4431-16757 GCA_901007825.1 Macroramphosus scolopax | reverse complement strand
CAGGATGGGTCGACCTTTTTGGGCCACAGCATCACGGGACAGCAGCTGTCAGCTGGCTGTAGAGCAGGTGGGAGGTGGGCCGGACTCACATCATCTTCTTTGTGTGCGCCACTGTTTGCTCTGGTGTAATGTAATCAGACACTTCTAATTACATTTTTGTCAGCAAAATCTATGCTCCGCCGCAGCTAAAGGAAGCCGGGCTTACAGCAACAATTGAAGCGTGTGGAAGCCGTGTCAGGAGCTGCAGCTCGTGTCCGGACACACACTGAGAACCTGGAGACCCTTTTTTTTTGACACTTCAGCTGGATTTATTATGGCAAATGTTTTGCTCTCAGCTCGGCAAGAGGCCAGCGCAGGTGACCATGTATATGTGTGTCTCATTAAAAGCAGCCGAAGCAGGATAAGCCCCTCAAGTTATATATTGTATATATTAAAATAGACTGTGTTACCGTGACATTTACATTTTCTCATCTTACCCCACTCAAGGCAGTCTCCACTCACCAAGCACAATGGCCAGCATCTGAGTGGCCTTCTTCTCCCGAGCGTGCATGCTCCTGAATCGAGGGTTGTTGATGTGAGAGTGAGGCACCGGCCGCAGCGACGTGTGCGTCCGTCCATTGGACAGGTCCTTCACCTCGCAGCTCAGCCTGACGGAAGGCTGCACGTTCCGGTTGCCCTCCCCTTCCTCCTCCTCCTCGTCCCCTCGATCGTGCTCCAGATCCAGATCGGTGCGGCCACAGGAGGCGTGGCTGATGCTGCAGTAGTTCTGTATGTCCACTGGGGGCAGAACAGAGTTCTCAGGTCCTGTCTTTGGGCGTTTGCGCCACAAGCATCCCGACAGCAGGTTGGGCTTGGAGGGACCTGAAGGTTCGACGCTCTCCTGCCAGAACAAATAACACAGGATGATTTGCCGATTTCAAACTGAAAGTGAAGCTTTACAATGAGCACACATATTTCATGCTTGGGCTGTGCTATTAAACCTGCACTAAACATTTTAATGTTAACACTAGATCAAAGGATTACGTTGGGCTGATTGCAGTAATAATCATCTGCGGCTCCACGGAGCTCCCCGGAGCCTCTGAGCGCAATCAATTCATCATATTGATTTCACAGTTCACTCCGACAACTGTAATAGCCTCGTTTTTGGTTCTAGCAAGCCGCCGTTTTCAGCAAAAAACTATTGATAAACCCACTCCCCTGGGGTGTTCTAACTTTCTCTCATGTTCTAGACCACAACGCTGACTCTCAGTAAGCTGCAGGCTTCTATTTGAACGGATTCTGGAATTGAATACGGCATTCAGACGACATTCACAAGCAAGAAACCCAGCATAACCGACGTGACCATCGAAAAATATATAAATAATTCTAAATATCATTTTATTTTAAGTAGTTTTTCAAACCCTTTTTTTTGCTAAATCACTTTTCCCTCAAGCAAATTCAATTAATTTCTACTAACGAGAAAATTATATTTCTAATCGAAATTCCGATCAGATCAGATCAGTGATCCCACTGTGAGAACCCCAGCACGGCGTTCGTTCTCTACCAGATGGCACACAGATAACTCAGAGTGATGGACATAGTGGAATATCTGGCAGCTGAGGAGCTCCAGATTCCCAGGAGGAGATGGTGAAGACCAACGTGTCGGCCACAAGTCTGTGTGGTGATAATGAGTCATAGCTTGTCCTGCCGCCCCCTACGAGGCAAGAGAAGATCAATGAATGGAGTTTTAATGTGTGCAGCAGTGTGTAGTAATTAAAGGGATCATGACAATGTTTTCATTAGTGCGTAATCACCTCACACTAAGAATCATTTAGTTTTTGTGAACTTAAAATTTTTTCCCATCCACGTGGAGAAGCAGCGCCTCTGACACGGAGCCCAGGTTGCCCAGAGCGGAAAACCAGAACCTTTAAAGTTTTAATTGGATCCCACTTGTCACTAAACAAGCAAGGACAGCAAGTCTGCTCTGTTTTCTCAGTGGTTTAAATCCTTTCACACAAGTACGTTTGTTGCTGAATGCATGCGCACGCCGACATCATGCACGTTGCACCTGCAGCAAATGCATAATAGATGTAAATGCAATATTTCCGTTCTCCAGCCTATGAATGCAACTCTTCTTCCCTTCTGCAGAGATGAAGAGAGTCACTATGTGTGTCAATTTTCACTTCTCTACCTCACATATTTCCCTCAGGGGGAAATTAAAGATTGTTATTCTTGTGCATCATGCAGGTCTGCGGTGCATCGGGCTCACACTTTGCTCAGCTGACTAGTGACCAGGTGACACACAGCGACGAGTCACAGCTCAGGATCTTTCTATCCGTCTCTTCTTCAGACCCCCTGAGCTTTGATCACAAAGCGGAACAAAAAACCGGAGTGTGCATGAGCGTACGCAAAGACCCACATGAAAAGCTAAAAACAGAACCGCCTTGCGTGCCACCGTGTCAAAATACGCCAACACAGTGGATGTGAGAGTTATTCAAGCATTAGGCGGCTCTGCATTCAGCAGAACTCTCATCTCAGGGCAGCGCTGGAATTGTATGTTAAAAATACACCTACCACTTTAATTCTGATTGGTGACAGGTCTTGTTTCGCCTTGGGAGTCTCTTCTTGTAGACAAGTCTCCTATAGGGGATCGATGGGAAGTTCAAGATAGATTATTTCCAGAGAAATACCCACCACCACCTCCACCACCTCCACCCATTGTGCTGTTCATCTTTAAACTAATTAATTCACCTCTTCTCAGAGAGGTTTTTCTTTAATAATGAAGAGAATTTGAATTAATGTCTCTTTCTCAGCCCCTCCGAGTCCATCAATGCTGTCTGCATGAATAAAGAAAGTCCCTTTAATGACAACTGAGTCGGAGTCCTGCTATAATATTTCCAAACAGTTTCCCATTAGAACTCTCTCAGCCTCAACTCCTCCGGGCCTCGGATCTTACAACCGGTGGCTCCATTCATGGATGAGATTCCAAACAGGGACTCAACTGCAACCAATTATCTGTAACCTGCTGTAAAAATAGAGGACTTGGCTGTGAATTTGTGTGTAATGAAGGGAAAAAGTGGACCGAAACGAATGCGACTGCGTGACTACGACAGGAAGCGCCTGGGCGCGCCGAGCCGGGTCAAGTTACCGGATTGAATTATATAAAAAGTGTCTTTTTATAAACCGTACTTTAAAAATAATGTAGATAACAGACGCGGAACGTGACCGGATGTCTGCTTGCCTGTGGATATTAAAAAAAGATGAAACCGTCAGATGATAGATGGAACTGGGACAAACAGCAGAGTGACGGATGTGATCAAAGAACTGACGTCTTCGAGGGGAAGAAGAAACATTTGGACTGTAACGAGAACAGCGTCGCTCTTATTACACAATATCATTGATGGCGGAAAAACAAACAAAGAAAATGTATTTAGCATCTGAAGATTGACTTCCTTTCTTGATTTAGCAGCTGTGATGCTGCACACAGAGACGACATCATCATATATATTTCCAAAAAGATATATAAGAATAAAATAAATAAAAACACGTGCTACGTTACAGCAGACAGAACACATCCTACTGTCTGAAATAATCGTTCTTAAATGTAATCATTACCAAACTCAACATACGGCTGATCAACCAACCGTCACTAATGTCGGCCACCACTGTTAAACGACCTGGAAAGATAATTAGCCAAACAATCCCGACGGCGACCAACAACACTGCTCTCGCTTTTATATATATTTAATTAACGGTCATTTTAATTAATGACAGGATCTCCCCCCCCCCCAATGCAAATGCAACCGGTGCTTTCATGTATCTCTGTTCTACCTCGTTCTTTTCTACGCGAGGAGCCAAAACGTCCAACACGTGCTCGTACATTCACACGCCGATGACACAGCATCAGGAGCAATTAGGGGTTCAATGTCTTGCTCAAGAACACTCGGACACTGGAGGAGCTTGGGGATTGATTACATTTTCTCTGCCTTTATCTTTTATAGCCTTCAGATGCAAACCGCAGGAGATAAATCTTCCCATGAAGCCGTTTAACTCCTGGTGTCTTATAGAAATTCATGCACGTCAGCTTTTATCAAGGCAAATAGGTGGTGTTTTCTTTCAGCACAGTTCGCATCGTTGTGATTACACGTCAGGCTGGAAAGCCATTTGTTAGTGAGGTGTGTGCACACAGTGTGTGTGTCTAATGCCAAAGGTTTAAATGTGCATACTGCAGGTGCGTTTGAAAAACAAACCTTGAACCAGCTTGTGAGGAGTCAAACAGCAGCAGTGAACTGAGCTTTGCTATAATGAATTTTTTTGGTTTCATACCATTACAGCTAAACGGTTGGTGACATCCACTATTACCAGGGGACAAGGACTGAAGTTTGAGCTCACTCTTGTTAAGTGTGAACCTGCACAATATTGCATACCATGATTCATTAAAAGTGAAACAAAGGAAACAGATAAAGTCTCACCACGGACGGCGGAGTCGAGCCCGGTTGGACTTTTCCGCTGGCCTGACTGAAGGTGATCCTCTTCCGCCTCATCCTGAGGAAGACGTAGATGCGGATGTAGACTAACAGAGTGACGATAAAGGGAAGGTAGAAGGACACTACCGAGGAGTAGATCACAAAGTCGGGGTTGGAGATGGAGCACACCAGCGGGTCGTCTGCATTAAGGAAAATACAATTATGCAAATCAGCATCAAAATTACCGAACAAACTAAACAGGTAGTGGGAGTGTTTTACAGCTCTCCGCTGACCCTGGCGTGCTCTCCAGCTTTAAAATGACCTTGGCAGCTTGCCATCGTTTTATATTCTGTCCACATCCCAAATTGTACAATGTAGCATCCATAAGCTCGCAGCAAAGCTCATGAAGGGAGGTTTGATTGACTTGACAATAATCAAACCATGAATTCAGAATGAGAGACCCTTTGACATCACACTGATAATAGTGTGTGCAGCAATATTTCAATCAACCCTCCCAGGACACGTATGTCAGGCAAATTAATAGTGCTGCACATTGAAGTTTGAAAGTAAATTGCGCAGGCATTGACCGCAGCTGCGAGATGCAAATTGCATGAACAATCTGAAATGATTTTCTCCTCCCCTGGATTTCCGTCTGGATCAATAACACATACATCAATACACAGAAACATGGAAACAAGGACACACAGGAAGAATCTATTTCCAGCCTCCATTTCTGCAGTTCAATTATCCAGCCGTTTTGGAGGGTACTCATACAGTATGTGTAGGTACACCACATGTCAGCTCTTCCCTTTTAGAGGACGATGACGGCACCTGGACCTGACCTGAACCTGCTGACTCCCTCATTCCAGAGGTGATGCTTGGTTGTGTACTGACACAAAACGTGGAATCCCGGCGATCATCAGCCATTGTTTTGCATTGATTGTACAGATGCCTTTTTGTCCTTTCTGTTGTCTTCACATTGTCTCTGACTCACGCTGATCCTGATCGGGGGCAGTAAAGCATCTGTGCTGCCGGCTGTTGAAATGAAAACATGCCACCTGTTATGTTATTAGGTGGCAGCCATGCAGCTATAAGGAATAAGCATCCCTTTGCATTGTCGTAGAGACACTTTGAGGAGATGATACCATCTCTCCATGTGCAGATACCTCATGCACTGTAAAATTCAAAATGAATCCACTTTGATTTAAAAAATGAAGGTGGCATTTAGCTGTCCCACCTTTTTTCCTTAACAAAGTACTGTACTATCAGTACAATGGGATGTATTCTGAACGGGTCTCAGGTGACCGTCTCATATGCCAGCGAACGTTCTATTTACTCTCCACTGAGATGACGCCAGAAGAGTTAGCTTTGAAGGCAGCATCCAAATTATTCCAAACTCAACTTGCCCAGGTTGTAACATGATAAGTCCAAGCTGAGATGGTGCTTTGTATCACTTGGTATTAATAAGGTCAAGCGGCAGAATATATACAGCCCTTTGAGAAGCTGGTAAGAGTCCTCGCATGACCAGAAGATTGACTCTTACTTGCTAAATCTGCGAAGTGCACCTTTAAATCACACTTTGTCAGCCCCTCTGGAACTTTAACACCAGTTTTTGACCCTGAATATCACAATAACTCAGTGTCCTTCTGCTCTCAATTTGGGATCATTCAGAGCTTTGGTACGATGGAATCAGAACGTTGTTGACCGGACCTGTCGTGTTGAAGCCGAACAGCAGAGGACAGGAGACGGTGAAGGCCAGCACCCACACGGTGGCAATCATTACAAAAACTCTCTTCCTGGAGCGATGGGTGGTGTTGTACAAGACGGGCATCACCACCGCCGTGTACCTGCAGACACAAACACGGATTAGAGCTCCCAAAAAATGTGTGTGAACATAGATAGACATTTGAATTACCGGTGCTTATTTACAGTAGTACAGTAAAAAGGATAATAAGAGAGAGAGAGAGTCTGAAAGGATTTGCCTTTGGGGACGCCAAGAAATACACTGCTGAGAGAGAGATTAGTATGAAGACTAAAAACAGAGCAGCAAACCAGGCACTTTTATTCCGAGGCAATTCGGGTATTCAGCAATAAAACCAGCAGAGCTTTGATTCAAGAGTTAATCAGCCGACTATACAAGAATACGTAATGAGGTCGGGAAAACTAGGTTCAGTAAATGGCTCTTATGTTGGACCCCGACCCAAATGGATGTGATGTTATGTTGTTTAGAGCCAGATAACTGCCACCATTGTTTATCCTCATCAGACTAATTACTCTGGTTCCTCTCTGGGCGAGATACGGGGTGAACCCGGAGCCAAGCGCACACAGACGTTCACTAAAAATACCCTGCCCTCTCAGCCTCACTCTCTCTACCCTGCTGCCGTGCTGCAGAGGAGTCAAACACAAGCAGAGGTTAAAAAATAGGCCGGTAGAAAGAAAAAAAAATGATTTATTGATCAGATGCAAGTTTAAGCTGCACTTTTGTTTGAGGGTGAGAAACACTTCTCAGTCACTCAGAATACGACAGGTAACCTTGAAGTGTGATGCAAGAGTTTCCTTTGTGGTGTTTTTTTTTTTCCCGCCCACCTTTCCCTTTAACAGACAACAAATCTTCTTTGCTTTCACAGCGATGGAGAAGTGTACCTCCATGCTGCATAAACACTCCGGCATAAAAGGAAATACAGGTGTGTGGTGCTAAATCAATGATACAGAACGCCCCTGGTGCGTGGCTTTAATTTAGCACTTCAAAAAGCATGCGGCCGTGTTGTTGACTTGTAAAAGAATCCATCAATAGAACCGCGGGGGTCCAAATTACCCGAAGCTCCGGAAACAAATTAAGTATCGTACACAAAAACACCGCGGGACAAACGTATATGCCAGCACGGCCGGTAATCACATGCAATTAAAGACACACAATGTGTGAGTCCTGTTAATGAATCAGTCAGATCCATAGTGTTGCTGCAGGGCCTAAAGAGAAGTCCGGACTCAGATGGAGGAGCGACACCGCTCTTCTTATGTGGGGCAAAACATTTACGGGCCATCCGAGGTGAAGCTCAGACACACGGTCCAAAAAGCTCAAATATTAAACTCATAATAAGTTACTAATTGATCATCTATAAGGGGCTCTATTGAGCAGAATCCTTTGAAAAGGGGACAACTTCTTATATAAGAGGCAACTCGGTGATCAAGAACATGGGAATGTTTGAAACCCTCAGTCTTACATTTAATTAGATTACCATGGCCTGATTTATCTATTGACTATTTTTGTCCCCTGCCGGCACCCTTATCTGTCCTGCCAATTTCTTAAAGACAGGCTATAGTTTCACAGAGAATTAATTACTATGTGGTAAATCAATTAGCATCCTTTATTTAGGAATATGCAGCATGTAATCACTATGGAAACGTATACGTTTTGTGGAGGACCTGGAATGTTTGGGACCCAATCTTTGCTTCTTACAACACACCAGAGTTTGATAAAACCGCTCTGAAAGCCTGAAGAAAGACAAATAATCCCTGAAACACACATGCTGCAGAAATAAATCCCCCTGACACCTGCTGTCCCGAAGACATCCGTGTAGTTGAACTCTTGATGCAGGTTATAAGTTCAAAGAACCAAGAGAGCTTTTAAACATCAATTGTGACACAAGAAGGAACCTGATGAATAAATAATGTAAATACTAGATACACATATTTCAAACCAATGCAGTGATGCACGATGTTTCATCCTGAGTTGATGCAATTAGACGTAAACATACCCGAGTCTGAAAGTCTTCGACCCCCCAAGTGCACATAATGTTTGTTCGTTCATTCTCCTCCCCTGTTGTGTATCATTGTGTCGCACACAGACACAAAGGTACACAAGAGGACACACATCCATCAAGAGGACGTAAGCAAGATGGGCAAGCAGTTTACATCCAGGAGGGTTCTGACGTATCTACGAGGTGAAGAAAATTGACACCCGCCTGGAAATGTTGAATCATCGCAAAGGGCGGGCGTCTTTACGAGTGAGGTCACGGCAACATCTTCGGTTCGTGCACGGCGACTGTGGCGGTGACGTAAAAAGCGCGGCACACTCACCTGTCGATGCTGATCGCGCACAGATTGA
The DNA here is from genome assembly GCA_901007825.1 of Macroramphosus scolopax. Taxonomy (NCBI): domain Eukaryota; kingdom Metazoa; phylum Chordata; class Actinopteri; order Syngnathiformes; family Centriscidae; genus Macroramphosus; species Macroramphosus scolopax. Next base: position 8,207 of record CAAKHC010003711.1, on the reverse strand, counting down.
GGATGCTGGCGGTGCACATCATCACATCCAGCGTGACGAAGATGTTACAGTAGAGCCGGCTGAAAAGCCAGGCGCCGCCGACCACCTGCACAGGACAGACAGGCAGATTAACAACACCGTGAAGTGTGAAGTGTGTAATGGCCGCGCACATGCACACACATACTTGTGCAGGTGAGAGAAAGGCCAGCAGGAAGGACTGTTGAATTACATTATTCACCCTGATATCTTGAATGCAAAGACCTTTATGTAAATAATGCTGTTAATTAGGCTAATGAATGCATGAATTAGCAAATATGCTAACGTATCACATTCTGCACATGTTCTTGTCCTAATAGAACACAAGCTACAAGCTGCTTTGCTGGATGTTTGCACGTAATGTTCTTGGCATGGAGGGAGAAAGCAGGAACGAGGGGATGGATCAAACGCTGGGTGTAATTATCCTGAAGGGCGTTTCTATTTCTCAGAAAAGGACATTAACGGCAAACTAAGCAGACAACATCCCGACGAAGTTACTCAGACCGTCGTCGCTTTCGCTTACGCTCCATAAGGCCTGGTAATAACTGTCTGACGAAGATGAATGGGATCCAATCCAAGCTGCGTTGCCTAACTTCTGAATCTCTTAAACCCGTGAATATACGCCCACTCAACATGGAGAGGCGGCGGGCACACGTGGGAATACGCACGGGCACACACGTACGGTGCAGACGATGTGAACAGAAAGCAATCCCTCACCAAAGATTACACACACACAGCCATTGTTCTACTTCATTCTTAAAGGTGCATTGCACCCGTTTTTTTGGGATCGCCTTTGTCCTGATGAGAAACGGCCTCTAATGATGTCATAGTGATGTCAGCAGGGTTATCTTGGCTTGCAGACTGCAGCTTTTCATGGAAAGCCATTGTTGCAAGCTGCAGGCAGGAAGTTTGAAAGACACAAGGTTTTTCAAGATCACTTGCTTGATGCTCTTGCGATTGGGAATTGCAGGATCCACCGTTTTTTTTGCAGCTAACTGTGGCCCGGTGTCATAAAAGACAACATTTCAAAGCAGTTTTTGAGTATGCAGTGTGTTCACAAGGGAAAGGAGTCAAAAAAATAATTAGATTCTAAAAAAGTCACTGTGCATACTTGATTATGAGCATGCTCGGTGGAAGAACTGCAGGTGGATGTTCAGACAGCCACAGAAAGATATCGGCCACTGTGAAGCTCAACTGACTGTGAAATTAAAAAGTTACTTGTCTTTATGAGCAGAAATTATATGAATTCCAATTACTACAAATGTTCAAGCAAGTGTGTTGAATTTCTTTATAGGTACTGTACATATTTGATATAAAAAGAATAGAATGTGGGTGTTTCTGTACACAACTGATGAAACATCTGAAGACTAAAGGTCAGAACATCTCCGAGACTGCTGCATTCATTTTCTTTGAAATCGCTGCAGCAGCAGCTCAATATTAACTTGCTGTATTTCATCTTTAATCTCAAACATTAACTCAATTATGAAGTCAATCTAGAAATTTGATGTGAAGGCATGAAACGCAGTTAATTGGCCGTGCATCACTCATCTTTCTTTTTTCGGACACTCTGTCCTTTTTAAGTAAGAAGTAATAACATAACACGCACAAACACATTGAGCATTGTGTTAACAGTGTGGCACTATGACGGTGACTCAGTGAGGCTCTGCAGACACGTCGTACTGGAGGAGCTGTATACCATCAAGTGTGCAATATGTCTCAGTGAGGAAACCCATCAGGAGCAGCCATTGTTGGGACACCGGGACAGGAAATCGAGTATCAATTAGGAAGGTGAAGGCAGCGGGAATCATTGTCCTGGGTTTCAATTTGTGCTTACACTTAAAAACAAGAAAGAAGAAGCAGAAGGACTGTGATCATAAACAAATCGGGAAAAGAAGACAGGTGGCGAACATTACATTGAGGTTGTTGATAGTTCAAGGATTCCGGGATAAAGCAGCACCGCAGGAGGGAGGACGTTCTTTGTATTCAAAGCTGCAGTGTGGGACTCTACAAAGAAATGGAAGTACGTTGCATCCAAGCTCTTGCCGAACGAGCTCACATGGTGCCAATCTAGCTTATGACTACTATAAAATCTCTCTCACTTAATGACCAGTTTCTAAATTGGCTGTCTGGTAGCACTGGTGGGGTTTCACGTTAACCAGCAGTGATTGATTATCTTCATATGTTAATGCACCCTGATGTTCAGAGGAAGAATTACCTAACCAGACCTAGAGCATCGCGTTGATATATTACAATTTATACCCATTTAAAATAAAAAGAAACTAATGGCTGCAGTGGGAATTCATCACCCGTCTCCTGTTGTAATGTCTGCTGTTTATTTAGTCCATCCGACACCCCAAACAACCCATATTTGGAGTTTCCTACTTAAATTGAAGTCAGCTGAGGGGGTTTTACATTAACACAAACAGGCTACCATCAATTACTTGAAAGGCCGGGAGACCCAGTAAACGATACTGGGTAGGAGATGCAAGGGGTTTCTTTCCCCATCTTGTTACGATTCTCCCAGTCCGTCAGTATTTGACAAGCTCAGATGAGGACGGGTTTGTTGGTTGCATGCAAATATCGACAGATTTAACAGTGTTTTTATAATTGCTCTAACTGCCAGAAGGGGGAGACAAACTCTATTTTCTCTAATAAAACACTCCTGGTACAAATGATGAATATTTGACTGAAGGAGCAGCTGCACTGTAGATGAGCTTTTACTGTAGTCGGGTCATATATCTGCCGAGGCTGAGCAACATCATTTAGCATTAATTTTGAAGAGTGAATGCTCAGTCACTGCTGCCAAAGCAGCCACCTCCTTCAAGTACAAGTCATAGATCAAATGTTCCATGCAGGGAGAAGGTGAATCGCTCAAGGAAACATGATTAGAGAGCGGGGAAGGCGATACTCAGTCACTTTTCCAGACACGCCTGCAGAAGCAAACCAGCAACCCTCTGGTCACAACAAGCTAATCCACCGTTCCTTCAGATTACTTCTTGCTGGGTGATGTTATTTTGCTGTGCCAGTCTGCGACCTTGACTCCGGAATAGTACTGACCTCTGCATCCCTGCCAAATTATTCAACACCATAGTGTTGTGCCATCCTATCTTTTAATGAGCCACTCTTCATGGGATTAGAAACTCCGTCTTTGAATTTCAAATGAGGAGATGCACTCCTCAAATGTAGCACCTGGATTTACAGCATGACTGCTTACATGGAAGTTGAACTCATGACTGAATCCCTTCGAGGTTCCTGCGTGTTAATTTACCTTTCACAGGATATAATCATCTTTCACTTGTCAGCCTATGTGTTCATTTTCTTCCTGCTTGACCTGCTGCTGAATCGTCTTCACACCGGGAAGAAGTCGAGCATCTGCTGACAGTGAGCAAACTTCAGGCGGCGGGATGGCTGCTTGTTAAACATAACTGGACTTCAAATAGAGGATTTTAGACCTCATGTGGGCAAACACCTGCCTCTGTGAAACACGCACGCACGCACGCACACACGCACACACGCGCACACAGGCTGTCTCCTTGTGCTTACACAAACTTCTCAGGGTGCAGTGCATTGAAATGATGACATTACATGTGGCTGGCTTGAGGCTGTACCGTGATAGTTAATGAGGATATTTACAATTAGCAGACACATGTTGCACTGGCGAGTATATGCAAACAAAAAATGAACAGCAATCATACAGTGGAGGAAACAAGTATTTGATCCTCTACCAACCAGCAGGAGTTCTGGCTCCCACAGACCGGTGA
>CAAKHC010003709.1:23080-33277 GCA_901007825.1 Macroramphosus scolopax | reverse complement strand
CCTCTCTCTCTCTCTCTCTCTCTCTCTCTCTCTCTCTCTCTCTCTCTCTCTCTCTCTCTCTCTCTCTCTCTCTCTCTCTCTCTCTCGCTCACACACATTTTAAAAGCCCTGTGGATCAGAGCAGTGGGTTCTAAATAAATAAATAAATAAGAATAACAAAAAAGAGATGAGGCCAACGCGCCTTGAAAACTGCCCGTGGACCAGATATTTCCATACAAATGCACCACTCCAAAAAAGGGGAGTGTGGATGGGACGGAGACATTTAGGGGACGGGGACAGTAACAGGTACAGCCGCTGCGGATTACTGAACAGAAAACATGACCCCCGTCTATTTTTTTATTTCCATTACCTTTAACAGATTTCCTCACTGAACGGACGCCTCTCGTTTCCCGCTGCATTACCAGGGCGAGCGCCGGATTACACATTACAACTGAAACAACTCAATGTGGGGATGTAGTAAATAGATTGTGCAGCCTGCAGCGGTTATATTCATTAATGTAATATATGTACAGGGGTAGAAGACAGTGTTGGCGTAGACATGTATCGTACACGTACACGCGTGATCACACAGGTCATTTAATTGAGAGCCAGCAGACTCGGCTCTCGGTGTGTAATTACTGCTGTAAGCCTTTAGCGCATTTAAATTGCTTTTTTTTGTACTGCTGCTATTTCATCACTAAGGATTGGATCGTTGTTGCCGATTATCCATACTGTGTTCTAAATTCATCACATCCTACATTAGATTACTCTTGTTCTTCATTCGTTCTCTTTGTTTAAATTAAATATATTTTGAATATAGGTAGTTTTTTTATTTTAGAGGTGAGGAGACAAATCGCTATTTGAACAGAGGGTTCGGAGCCCAACATGCAAACACCTCCTGACATCTCAACTCTGACAGGTAATAATCAAAGCAAACTATCACCAAAATTGTTCGCCTCATCCTTCAGTTCCACACCTGCAAACTGCAGCAGAAAATTAGACTAGCCAACAGACTAAGTAGTGAATAAGAGGTTCCCCCCCCCTCGCTCTCTCCCACTACTCACAGTCTGTAACCTCCAGCAGTGCTTTGGTAATAACACTGCCAGCGATGTTGAGAGCCTGGCAGCTGTAGAAGCCGCCATCAGAGTGCTGAATATCCGTAATGGTCAAACTGCCCATCTGGGAGACGGACAGACGACTGAAGGGCTGCGGCGGCTGGTAAGAGAACAGGAGACTCTGGAGGGCAGACGGACATCAGAGTTATACACACATTCATCAGCTTTACTTGTACTGAGATGTGACTTAGTGAGATGCCAGACTCCGGGTCGGTCCCACCTCGCTGCCCTCCCTCTGCCAGAAGATAGCAGGCTGTGGGTTCCCGGTGGCTTCACACTGGAAGGTGACCGTCCTGCCGATCGCCACCACCTGGTTCCTGGGGCGCATGGCGAACGCCGGGGGAACTGTACAGGGAGACACGTCCGACTTAACGAAGCAGGCTGATATGTTCAAGAGCATTAGCTGGTTTGTATAAAAACCCTTAAAGAGACAGTCATCTTTACCTTGGTTAATGAACATTGGTATTTACCCACACATAACTTGAATCACATACTGTATCAGAGGATGGATTTACAGTACACCGAGAGCAACGACAGGGTGTCATGAATTCCTGCTGCTGTCTGATGGTGGATGAGGGATGGATGACAACTTACCGGTGTTGACTATAAAGGGGAGAAGACACAGAGAAGAGCAGTGGAATGAGTGATGATGACACATACTGGCAAATGCAATTGAGATAATGTATTGAGAAATATTGAGACATTCTTGAATGAGTGGGATTATGTTCACGTAAGGACATTTTTGGAATTAAAGGTATTAATCTCCGATACATGAAACTCTACTGGTCAAAAAGCAGAGGTCACAGGATCAGGAGAAGATGAAAGGCTCCTCTTAGACGCAGCAGACTTGTGGAAAGTGAGAGCTTATTTAAAGTCCGGCCTGTCAGACTGCATTCAGGCATATTTAGACAAAGCTAAATTCAGTTAATGGCAAAAAAAAGGCCAAAAAGGAGCATGAACGAACACTTCGACTAAAAGTGCTGCACAAACAACGACATATTTTTCAGATGGGAACTATTATCCGTCTTGACATATGTAAACCTGATTTATAGTGAAGTGACTTGCTTGCAAACCAGCTGGTCTGCAACTGCTGTGGGTTGAAGCTCAACTCTTCTATTTTTCTTTTAATGGAGTAAAGCACATCATTTAGTGCATTGCAGAGACGCTCTAAACATGCATCACATCCAGTTTAGTAAAACGTCTCTTACTTATGTAATCCCTCCGCTACCGAGTTAACGTCCGAAAGTATCATTTTAATGAGTGCACTGCCGAAGAGTCGCTTCAGTTCATACCTGGAACCCGGACAAACCACACAATGAGTAATCTGGCTGCACGGGCGGATACATCTGTTTCAAATGGCAACCGTTTAATACCAACCAAATGTTTCAGGTCCGTAAAAATCATCCTGTGGTTCAGAGCGGAGCCATGATTGATTGAAACTGTGACAAAATTAAGATTTAATTCTTATAAATCCAAAAAAAACTAAAGGATGCCCTCCTCTTCATCAAAGAAAACATATAGCATGTTCCTGTAAGTCTCATTTCCTCCTGGTGTCGAGCCATCGGTGGTCGAATCAGAGACAAATTCATTATTCAGATACAAATTCATTGAGATTTGTTTCTGTTTTTCCCAATTACATCTCGACTTATTAAGTTACTCTACTTTTATAGCTATCTTCCTCCGCTGTCCAAATCCCAGCCCCCTTCCCCGACTTGTTTTCTTAGGTTTCGCACAGGGAGAGATTATAATTGGAACCACGTCATTTCCCAGCATGCAACCAGCCCTGTCTTGACTCAAACGAAGTCCAACCGTCCCTGCGGTCCGTGTCGCCCACTGTGTCACAGCCTTGCTTGCGTGTGTTTGTGTTTCTAGGCTCCGTGTGTGTGTTCATGCAGCTGACTTCAGAACTAAAAGGTGTCCTTGTGGCAGCGCAGCTTTGATCACATGGATACATTCTCCTGCGGTCACGGATGAATTGACTTTGCATGCTCTTCTCGGTTTATACAGAAGACCTGTAAACAAACTGCTTCAAACTCGTACATGCAGACAGTTTGAAATATAGCAAGTAACTAATTCAGATACTATATGAACTGAAGGAAGTGACTATATAGTCTATTTATCTATGTACATAAGCCACGACACATAAATGGAAATTAGATGTGGATAAAAGCCAGGGTGAAAGACACTGCCTGCTAATTTGTGACACTACAAGAACCGATTAGTATTCCCGTTTAGCGCGGAGCAGCTGTCTTATAAACACTTGTCATCCGTGAAAAGGAAATGTGAGGCTGTGAAAAGAGTGTGTGAACTGCAGATGCAAGAGAAGATAGCACCATGGTTAGAGGACATTACGTGTGAGGGTCGAGCAGTACTGACCGTGCACAGTGAGCGTGGCGGACGCTTCTGACTTCCCCACCATGTTCTCCACCACACATGAATAGGAGCCCTCATCTGTGGAGGTCACCTGGCGAACAATCAGGGTATGGTCCTCTAGGATTTCAAATCTGAAGGCAGGACGGACACACCACAATCAAAAGATGAAAGGGGAAGTTGAAACACTGTGTTTGCATGGTGATACGTTTTGTGCATAGAAGTGCCTGTGTGTATTACCTGCCCTTAGGCAGGTCAGAATCATCTTTCCTCCAGCGGACAGTGGGAACAGGATCCCCTTGAACCGCACAGTGGAACTCAACGCTCTCATCTGTCAGCACCACCACACTGCTGGGACGCTTCAGGAAGGTAGGGCGCTCTGGTGGGCAGCAAGCAGCACATATCAATACCTTAACCCTTAGATCTTATATTGTCTGATCTTAAAACAAAATAAAATATTGAAGTAGCTTGAAGTTTATCAATCCCTTTGTGTTGTTACTGGAGCTTGTCGAAACATTATTGATCCACATACATACCTTAGCAAGCGCGCTATTGGATTGCATAGGTTTGGCTTAAGGTCTTTATTCTAATTGCACAGTGTCACATTAACATGCATTAATGCCAAATCTTAATTCACTTTTAAATTATTGTATTCTTAAAAAAATTGCAAATATCAGTTCAGATTTTTCTTTTCAAACTGAAATTGAAATTGAATAATCTTTGTATCCAACAGATTATTCTCATGACCTTGAACAGCTTCATGCACTGCACACTCCCTACCACAACCAAGGCCATCTAACTGTGTGACACTGATAAGAGCTCTACTCTGATGGGAAATGTGAGGAAAATAGGTGCGTGTGTGTGTGTGTTGAGGCTGATAGCAGGAGTAGGGGAGCACTGGGAACTCTGGAGTAGTGGAGCTGTAGCCATTGGAGATGCTCGGCATGAAGGAAACCTCTCCAAAGAAGGCCAATTTGATGGTAGTGCAGCATAATCATGGTAATCAATGGGTTATTTTCCCCCCAGTGACAAAGACCCCACACAGGGGACTGGTAAAGCTAAAACCACTGTGAACTGAAAGGGTAGACGAAGTGAAGCGCTGCAACATTAGGAAAATGTAATCAGGAGAACCAGCAATCTTTACCGAGCACGGTGAGTTCAGCGATCTCACTCTCCCTCTCTCCCACCATGTTGGTGCCAACGCAGATGTACTTCCCCGCGTCGTTCTTCCTGGTGTTGGTGATCATCAGCTTGCCACTGCGAATCTAAACAAAAGCACAGAAAAATATTTGCACAGCTGTATTTGCACAAGTAGATCATCCTTATGTGTGTTTCTGTGTTTGGGAGCTGCTCAGTGATGCACATAATAATCGGGCAAAATGTCCATGTAAATGTGCGTAATTCTCCAAATACAAGTTTCATGCATGATGCCGCCCACACACGCTCACATCTTTGGCAATCTTCCGTTGGAAAATACACGTTTTTGTGCGCTTGCTGATGTGACAACAAGTAGGTAAGTGTGCATCTGCATGCTTTTAATCTTCAAGGGAGCTAACACATCTGGTGCTGGATGAGATCGGCACCCTGCAAAGATACACCGCCACTTTGCAGAGACCTCCAGAAGTTCTACTTAGCCTTTCTCAAACTTTTTTTTTATACATATATCAGACCACATACACACACGCACACGCACACGCACCATGCTGTTTTCATTCCTTTCATATCCTATTCACCGTGCGCCCCGCAGGGCACGGTAGCAGCCTTTATGGCACTTTGAATGTGAGATTCAGCACTGATATTCTGCTGCTACCCAGCGCTATAGAACACAACACAGCAGCAGCTGATGTGATACTATAGAAGGGAAAGATGTCGACATCAAATCCAACACAAGGTCATCCCCCGCGCCGAGACTTCTGAAATGATCTCCCAGGAATGGGCTTCATTCGACATTCAGCCGTGCTGTTTTGATTTAAGGTTGCTGTTTTCCTCGTCACACTAGCGCCTGGAATTGATCTATTAATATATTCGCAAAGGAGCCTGTTATAGCTCTGCTTTGCCTTTTCTTCACAGAAGTCCCGAGGTCAGAGGTCAAGGTTGCCTACATTGCTGCTTCCGTGAGGCCGACGGGCTCTGCTCCTAATGTGCGCCAGTAAATATCTAACATGAGCCGACATCCCGAGTCTATTGCAAACGGTGTTGTTTTAAGAGGAACATTTAACAAGCTGCGGTGTGACTTGTGGTTGTGTGTACTTGTGTGTACCAGTAGTAATAACAAGGAGCGGCATACAGCCACTCGGTACTGCAGCTTCAGCCTTTTCTGAGTATGTTTGGATGTTTAAACTCACTTTGGGCTCATGCAAAAATGTTTTTACTAAATATATGTGACTGAAATCATAACGACACAGTTGCAAGTCTGTCTGCAGGGTTTTTACAAGCAGTAACACAAACATTAGGATATACATGCATTTATTTCCATTAAAGAATTACATGCAATGTTAATATATTCCAAAATAAAAGTCTTTTAATATAGTCAAGCTGTTGTGTTTCTTATGTGCACATGGAAAATGGGAGTATTGTTTTTAAATTGAAACATAATTATTAATGGACAGGCAAATAGGGCTCATAATCATTCCCATTCCGGAGCCCTCCATGTCATAAATTATGCACTTATGCTTTCATCAAAAGCATAACCATATTAAATGGATGGTGACTGGGGTTAGCGCGGAGAAAAAAGATTTGTGTCTTGGATTATTCTGGCGTGCCGATGCGCTTGGCAATGCCGGGTCTATATGATGTCATAAATGTCCCCCTGATGAAGCAATATTTGTGGCGATGTAATGATTCCAATAACATATTCCTCAAGGACTGCAGAGATGATCCTGCTCCGACCAATGTCGCTGACTCATGCTACACTTCTGTTCTTTGCGGTGTAAAAACCGCTGCACTCGTAACTTCAGCAGTTGATTAAAGAGTAGACCCAAGCACTTTTTTTTTATTTCCAGGAGTGACCGCTCTTCATTTTTAGCGGCAAGTTCATTGCTAAAAAATCCTAATGTGGTTTGTCTGTCGTCCAGCTCTGTTTCAATATGTTCTCTCTCTTCTTCACGTACTTCTGCTGAAGGCACACGAGCTTAAGAAAATGAGAATTACATGTATTTGTATGTATAAGAACGTTGAAACATCAGGGGTGAAAGAATCTGTGTATTGGTCGATATTCATGTAATATTAAATAAAGTTCCTGTGAGGAAAATGTAAATGTAGAAGCACTCCTACAAATGGCCCAGAGTGTTTTTATTAATCATGGACATGTGAGCAGCATTTTAATGGCGTGATAGAAGAGCTAATTACAAAGCATGGCACTGTTCAATAGTAGCATATACATCTATATATGAATATTCATGTATAACAAGCTAATAGTATATGTTAGATTGATTCTTTTATGCTGATATCTTTTATCAGCATACATCGTCCAACGTATTTGATACGGACGCCATCACTGGGCTCTGCTCCTCCTTATAATTAGAATCTATAAATGACACATTTCTGTATGAGAGGCCACTAAAAATAATTAACTTTATATACACCTCAGCATGAGGTCGACAAGGAGAGCACTCAGCACGGGAAGTAGCCGAGAATCACTTGTGGTGGACTCCGTTTGGTCTTTGTAAAGTAAGTGATGCCTTTGGGTGAACTCTCATGGCGAAGACATATTTCCATATAGAAAAGATGATTAAGGAGGACAAAGACAGGCAGCCAGAAAGTACAAAGCAAAAAAAGCAGCCTTTGTATTTCCCTCAGAGGAGCCTCAGCCTGGCTCTGATCCATGCCTCTCCCTAAATCAGAGCTCGCTCCTCTGTCCATCACCGTCCCCCAGAGACACTCTACCTGTCACTCCGCACTAACATGAGCTTTGAGTCCGCTCTTGTGTGTCTCCGGGAACATAAGAATAAACAAGTCAACACACACGTGCACCCGTGCACATATTAAAACCATCGGAGTTGATGAAACATGGAGCTCAAGGCCTTAAAAGCCTCTTGCTGGACTTATTCCATCAGGGCCTTTGGGTCTGACATCACTTCTGTGTGTACAAATACATGAAAAGCAAATCACAGTGTACCAACATATTATACCTGAGTTATAGCACACAGGAGGTACCAGGTTTGGTTAAACCCACAATGTTGTGTCACTAATATGCACTATGTGTAAATAATTACTGGCTAAATATGATAGTAATGACTGTAGTGTTTCTTTGTAAAGGATGTCCGATGTATCTCTCACCGTGATTCGCTCATCCCTGTCGTCTAAGTTGGCCCCGTCTCTCCTCCAGGAGATGGTGGGCTCCGGGTGCCCCCGGGGGGGCTGGCACTCCAGCACCGCAGGCTCGCCCACCGCCACCATGACGTCGACCGGGTTCTGTCTGAAGTCATCACGTAAAACTGCAAAACACACACAAAAAAAGTCATTACAATCATTACAACGGAATTGAATTATGTTTAAACATCATTTGACGAACCGCAGTATTTGCTCGTTTTATCGGTGCCGCCGAGAGGAGTCGTTGTTTATTGAGTCAACAAGAGTCCGTTTCCATTCCCGGCATCGATTTAATCAAAAACTCATCTCTGTTTATTTGAATAAAAAAAAAAAAAACATGCCTTAAAATGGCCTGGAGGTACCTCCACTCTGTTACTACTCAACGCACTGATCCATTAATATTCAAGTAGCCCCTCTTCTCTTCACCCCATCCCCCAGCTTCGCAGCTTGATACTTACCTGCTCACCTTCTACATCAAACACACTGTCCTATCTGTATGCTACACAACGGCAAGAGGCGATTCATACCGCGTATGATGGCTGGGAAGTATTCCAGCCATCTATGTTGGAACAGGAAACAGCTTCCAACAAGAAGAAGAGTGAATCCTACAGGATGAGGACGTATCAGGATACGAGACATGCAGCAGTAACAGAAAACAGATCCTGCTTATGTGGTCGATCAGCTCGTCATGAGTTGCTGAACTTGGTCCCGATCGACAAGTGCTCAACCATGAAGCCGACTTATTATTTTCGCTGTTGAGGGGTTTTGTAGATTAAAATAATTTTTCACTGACTAATGTCAGAGTGCTTTGAAATGCTGTTTAATTTTTTTCTATCACTTAATGCTGTTGACACTTATCACATAGTCTGAGCGCGGCGATGAAGTGCACAAAACGCGTACTCATTCAGCACTTTGTAAAGCGGACAAGGTCGTAATCATTTTTTATTGTCGGTCACCTAGCAACAGCTTTTTTCCGAGACTTAAACCACTTGAGCAGCCGCGAAGCTACTTCATTTCCATTTTAGAATAAGGCCTTACGAATTCCATCCCAAGGCAGCATAATAAACAGACAAAAACCTCTGAACGTCAAAGATTTTAAGAGCAGTTGCCCGAGATTCTTGTGATGAGTTCTTGATATTCCGTCTACGTATGCAGCTACTTCTGAAATGCATTTATTCATACATTATGTAACTGACAGCGTATGAAAGGACACCTCAGGCTCTATTCGATACGAGCTGCAGAGAGAAAGCCGGCTGTCCAAATGGCTGATTGTAAGACGAGAAGATTCACTGCTACGAAGCGGCGCTGAGTGGTGAGCTCTAGACGGCTCCACTGGAAAGCTACCACTGCAATTTATCATCTTTCCACAACAAGCAGCGTGCGCAGAGAAAGAGTCCTTTCAGCCAGGAGCTGAAGGGGAGACAAAGCGAACAGTGTGATTCCTGGTGGTCACGAGCGGCTTCTTGTAGAGTTCTCAAGCTCTTAACAGCTCAAGGAGGAGCAAATGTTGAATTACAAGCAAGGATTTTCGAAAATCTTTTGTCAAGATCGCTTCAAAAACTCATCCAGAATAACCTCAGAGCTCAAAACTGGATTACTTGCAAGATTAGAGAATGAGGAGTCAGGAAAAAAAAAGGAAAAGGGGGTTTTATCATGAATGAAAAACTTTTCTTTCATATTGTGGAGCAGATTCCCGCGCCTGATGAGGTGAGGAACATGTGTTAATGTAGACGCCTGTGCATGAGTGACTGCTCTCAAGCATTCCCGGTATTAAATTACAGAGAAATGGGGGGGGGTTGGGGGCTTAGGACCTCAACAAGTCAGTGGAGCCGAGCCAACGTAGAGAAAGCTGAACAGCAGAACTCTGTTGCGCTTGGTTAGGGTGAAAAAGACAGGAAACAATGAGGAAAAGGCATAATCACTCCCAGATGGCGGCAACTCATTCACCCTCGGCTATGGATTTGTACATGACACTGGGAAAACAGGGCCCGACATGTGTGTGTGTGGAGCGGCGTAGATAGAAGAGAACAAATTAGGATGACCTCCTAATTGGACGTATTGCGGCCCCTGCATCTTTTTGAGCTCTACTCTACGGTGCACCGCCCCCATCTGATCCTCTAGCAGGGGGTGCGACTGGCTCTGACTGTAGTTGAGTGCTGATGGGAAACAGCTGTCTGACCACCCCCCCCGCCTCCGCCAACACCACCGTGTCACATGATAAAAGGCATTCCTCGTGGGACACAGAAACATGGTTGAGGTTTCTTCAGACAGGAAGAAAGTGAGACCATCACAACTGTGTGTACAGTGTGTGTGTGTGTGTGTGTGTGTGTGTGTGTGTGTGTGTGTGTGTGTGTGTGTGTGTGTGTGTCTGCCTGCTGATTGATTGGGTGATATTATCTTATAACTCCAATAGCAATCAGGT
>CAAKHC010003709.1:3975-23060 GCA_901007825.1 Macroramphosus scolopax | reverse complement strand
GGCAGCTGTTCTGCTGGAGAGATTAGGCCACTAACTTTGAGGTTGTTGTGTGTGTGTGTGTGTGTGTGTGTGTGTGTGTGTGTGTCTGCCTGCTGATTGATTGGGTGATATTATCTTATAACTCCAATAGCAATCAGGTTACACATCTGCTTTTACTATCGTGCGACGTCCTAATGTCTCCATAGGATTTTGAAAGCCTGAACTCTCTTCCCGAATCCCTTTGTTAAAGATGTATTTCTCTGTGTCAGCGTAAGAAGTAACGCAGGGACAGATAAGGGTTAAAAAGCAGAGGACACTTTTTCGAAGGTTTTCCTGGAATGTTCTCATGTTTTTTTGTGCGCATGTGAAAAAAAAAAAAAAGTTGGCTTGTTTTTTCCCTCGTTGTAGCTACTATTGTGCAGCGTAAGCAAACAAATAATCCGGAACATGTGTTTGTAAAAAAGACTCAGAGGGGAAAAATAGATCCGCTTATTCAGTTATAACAAGAAATTATCCACAGCCACAATAATAAAAGCATAACAAAATGTAATTATTCTGATCCTTCAACCGTAAACAAAACATATCCACTGTCCTCAATTCCTCCTGCACTCACATGAGTGTTTCCTTTGAGTCGTCTATTGTATCCGTGCAGTAGATAAATGCTTGTTATCTGAAAGCATCCTGACAATCTGCTTCCTCAGAGTGCCGTTGCTGACACCACTGTCAGACCCGATATCCCTTCATTCGGTTGTGTGTGCAGAGTCTGTTGCCCTCGTTCATCCTTTAGATGTTTATATGTTGTTGCCTGATTAGATGTGAACATCCCAAGAAGGTTTACTGGATTTTATGGACATTTGAAGGGACATTTCTTTGCTACTCTTCACATATTTTCCCACTTCACAGTGTGTAAGTTCTGGCTTTCTTCAGGCGTAATGTCTGCTGCTCCCGAAGCCAACCCGGTTTGCCTGTCTAGCTGGAGCTTTGCACCTCTCACTGTCTTCTTTTCTCCCTCTATCTGATCCCTCTAGATGAGAATCTCGTAGCCCACTTCAAAGCATCAGCCCTTGGCCTCACTGCCCTGGATCTGACAGCGTCTGACTTGTTGTTAGTCCTCTGGAGCCCGACCAGATCTTGAAAGGCCTACTGCTGCAGAGCTCCAGTAATCCTCTCTGCAGAGTCCAACTGGACCAAAAGGGAACACAATCTCACCCCACAGACCTCTGCAGGATGGGGCTCACATTATTAAACTACATCACTCACTGTATGAGGCAGCCAGAGGAAGCTTTTGTCACCACAGTCAAAACTAACCCCTCCATTGTTAGTTCATTCTGCTCTTAAAGTGCTTTAACATGCAACAGATCCAGCTGTACGATAAGCCCGATTTCAGTGAACGTCAACAACACTGTAAGATGCTGGGGTTTCAATATGTGGCGAAGATTTGCTCAAAGCAGGAAGAAAAGCTTTGCATGGCTCTGCTTCCAACTCATAGAAATGTTTTACACCATGACAGTCTATCATCTCATGCACTCGATGCGTATGAAATATGCAATGCATATACATATATGCATCCCATTGCATTGTGGGTCTGTTAGCAGTGTGTGCCATGCAACCTACTATTGTTGAATTCCTGAGGGCACTTTGTAGTAAGAAATGTACACACCCTAAATTTAATGCCAGACACGGAATATATAAAGCGCTATATATGGAACCTCTTAGACACAGCCTCGTTAGCCAGAAGAAGTGACTCTAGTGGATGTCCAACATGTCTCAGACGAGATCCAGCACTCATAACAGCTCTCGATGACGCGTCGAAATGACCCTAAACTCGAACTAAATGTCCAAACATTCAGCAATCGTGCCCATAATATGTTACCAGACGCTTCAAGTCAGTGTTTTGTCTACTTCAAAAATTCAATTACAGTTAAATCTAATATAATATAGGAGGCTCCTGTCTGTGTGTATGTTGCTCAATCATGCCCGCACGAAAAGACTCAGGGATGTGATGTTTGGCACGAGTGCTCATACCACCCACACTTGTAACATAGGCTCAGTCCACTAGATGCATATCTTGTACTGGCAATGCCCTCGACCTAATTGTCATCGAACTCCTCTCAGACAGAACAAATCGTTCATCACTTCCGCATTCCTTTGTTGTAAACATTACGTCTCCGATGTGCAGGGGCACTTATTCATTGCAAATATTTCTGTGTGGGTGTGAGACATAAATCATATTTTCACTCTAGAGACTCTTGCAGAAGGACAGCTGCTGTGTGTTCGGCCAGTAAGCATTTAGAGTTTCTCTAATATCGTTAAAGTTGGCTGTTTGGGAACGTTACAGTTCCTCCAGTAGCTGTAATACTTCTTCATGACACGAGAGGTTCCCTGTCCCTGAACTTCACCCTGTCGAAGGAGTTTGCTCCACATAACGTGAGGCATGTCCGGGAGAGGTAGGCTGGAGGATGATGCACAATGGCATCCGATTCCTGGAAGAGGCTTCAATCTCCCGTATGAACCTTGAAGGCTTTTGCAAATTCTTTGAAATTGTGCGACAGAACTTTTACCGTTTCTTCCCCACAAACTCTCTGGTTGAATCACAGAGAGCCTTGCAGAAGTCACTCCTATACAGGCATCTTCAACTATCCGTGTTGGCTTTAATGAATAATGAAGCAATGTCAAGGCTTGCGTGAAGTCTTCCTACCTCTGTTCGCATGCGATGAAGCCTCAACTCCCAGCAAACAAAGACAAAGTTCCAGACGCATCTGAGGCTGTGCAGCATCCTAATGAGTTCCCTAAACTCCCTTTAGCTTCTTGGTGTGCATCCCCACAAGCTTCTTAGACAACTGGACCTTCCAAATCTTGGCAATAAACTCACCTGACTGTCAAACAGCTTCTGCGGCGTGCCATCGAGACAACCAGTCCGACTGGGGTAGAAAAAACAGAGGACTTGTTCAATCCGAGGACCACTTATCCCTGGAGACATGCCCTTTCAGGTCAAGTGACTATAGTTCTGAGAACAGGCTCGGCTTCGCCACGACCATCAACAAAGCACATGGACAATCTCTCTCGACAGCTGACCGTGATCTGCCACGCTTCTCTAATGGTCAGCTGTATGTGGCCTATTCATCGTGGTCCCTAATGGGAAGAGGACCAATGTTGACAGTGTCGGCGTTTTCATCTTTTCTGAAACCGAAAGTTAACTCGGACAACAAGGTAGTATTGTCAAGAGGATTTATTGGAGCTACCATGCACATTAGGAATGAGTGGATGAGCCAGGATTGTTATACTGCAGGGAGATGAAGTAGCTAACGGCATGAGGGAGAAGCAGGAGCGAGGAGAGGGAGTGGCATGCACACAGACAAAGAGGGGAGGAAGAGGTGCGAGGGAGACGAGGAGTTATTAACATGACAGAATGAAGACTGAAACAGTGGCGATAATACATCTTCTGTCTTGTGCTTTTTCCATCAGGAAAGACAAAGGGGGGGAAGATCGCACATCATTGTGTTTTACTGGCCGACACTGAGTTGTAAATTAGTAACCACAAAGCTCGTTGTTGTTTTTGCATGAGAGCTTTGATGACGAGCTCGTCCGGTGTTCAACCAACCACAATCCTCCTCTCTGTCCCCCATCTCTACCTGCATCATGTTAAATACACCGGTACCCGCCTAGAGGGCAGTAGGACTGCTCCTACCTATCTGCAGGTGATGGTCAAGGCCACCTTGCACCCCCATCATGGGCTCAGGAGTTGCTCATCCTGGTCATGACTCTTCTCATCTCTGGTGCCCCAGTGGGAGAATGAACTCCCCCTTTCTGTCAAGAAAGCCAAATTGCTCGTCATCTTCCAACCGAGACAAACATCTTCAGGCTACAACTCGACCCAGCGTTAACGAACCGTCTTTACCCCAGCAACACCTGCTGCACAGTTACACACTATTGTTGACAAAATGTACTATTATAATATATCTGCTAAATGAGGAGGCAGTACTGGCATCTAGTATACTCTCCTGAAGTTTCCCATTGCTTCAGAAAACTCAGCTCCTGCAGCACAGACCTGCACACACATATAAAAATAATAATTACCCAACGCTAACCTTCAAACTACAGAAATCATCAAACCCCAGCAGATATGAAATCCTGAAATCCTTGACTTTCTCTCACTATCTCTCTCCTGACCTCTCCTTACCCCCTACCTCTCCGCTTCAATGCCCCCCCTCCCCTCCTTTTCTTTTACCCTCAACTATCTCCTCCGCCTCTCCTCCTCCTCCTCCTCGCTCTCCCAGTGATGCAGTCTGGAGAGACGGGAAGCTGCAGGAGAAACAGCTGCTCCACAGACAATCCAATATGTGCAGCTCACGTGGAGGCGGTCGGACAGATTGACATACACATCGTACGCTAACACAGGCGGTCCGTCGGGCCCTGTATCTCCCCCCTCCACAAATATACCGAAGCAGATTATATATTATGAACAGCAACTGAGCCAATAAAAAAAAAGAAGGTCTCACACATACAAATTAGGAAACGTGCATTCGCTCAGTCTCATAACTATGGCACAAGAGATTTGAAGAACACACACAATAGCTGCATATAGACGCCTGCAACACAGACTCATAGATCATAAATTACCAAAGCTACTCCACTATAATCACCTTTAAATGTGTTCTGTTTCCCACAAAACAGACAAAGACGATAGATATTAAAGTGATATGAGAGTCCATGTGCACTAAACACACAACCTATGAAGACGTCCTGCACTCTGACATTGGTCGATGGTGCATGCGTGTGCATGTTGGAGTGCGAGTGTAAAAGGATGCTTCTCCTCTGCAGCGGTTTACCCGTTCTTGGATGTTCTGACACTCTAATCCTGTTAACGTACGTGCAGAACCTCTCACTCGTGAGGGACGGCCACTAACAGGCAACTGAAAGGGTTGCGTAACTTCAGTTTTTAATCTCATTCTATCCCTCTCTGAAAGAAGGCAAAGAGGAGGAAGAGAAAAGCAGGTTGGATACAGAGAGAAAGAGACATGAAGCAGATTAGCGGAATTAGTGAAGTGGCAGAAGAGCCGGGTGAAACAGAGGTTGAACGGCTCCGATTGGGTTAAGAACGTTGTCAATCACGGAAATGTTGACTCCCAGTTCCTGTTGTTGTTGCTGACTGTTTCTTAATGGCTCCCGAATGACGAGAAGGATAAACAAAGCAAGATCATTTGGAAAAAAGACACTATAGCACTACATTATAACTCAGGATGATGAACAGAATGTCGTAGTTATAGTTATATACCAAACCATGAAATACACCCACTGTTCCACTAGGTTAGGTTAT
The DNA here is from genome assembly GCA_901007825.1 of Macroramphosus scolopax. NCBI lineage: Eukaryota > Metazoa > Chordata > Actinopteri > Syngnathiformes > Centriscidae > Macroramphosus > Macroramphosus scolopax. The sequence continues at coordinate 17,764 of CAAKHC010003709.1, read as the reverse complement.
AACTAGGGTCTGCAAAATCTAGTGTCAAGCTAAACGCATCCACCTACCACTGAAGTGACCCTGGGTAAATCCACTGCAGCTGTAACGTTACTTATACTGTAACTATGGAGACGACAGGAAGCACAGAGGGCCATAAATCTGGGGTGAGTTGAAGCAAGGTGCGTCTCCTACAGATGTGTCGGCATCACACGCTGAGGACCTGTGACGAAGCGTGACAATGTGAGAGTACAGGCAGGTTCAGAGCGAAAGCAACGAGGGAGCTTCAGTAATGTCTTTGATTTATCTCACCGAATGGACTCACATGGCCAACATGCTGGTGCAATATAGAACTGGAGGGATGCATGTGAGATAAATGAATGGCTCGGCGGTGAGGCAGGTTTGTGCTGCACTGCTCCTTTGTTGGCATGACATTCCCTCAAATACATTTGCATGATCAGTAAAACATCCTGCTAATACAAAACATTTTAGAGGAAATTCTCAATTTTCTAAGGTCTTGTTTCTGTATTTCATTAAAACACGCTCCGGGTGAAGCAAAATAAATTACTAGAAAGCACGGCAGCTTGGCCTTTCATTAAGTGAATACGCATTTATGTTAAGAGAAGTGTGTCCTTCCCGGGGGAACACAATCCTTAAGCAGTGTCTGCTCTTATCACCTGTTATTTAGAGCGTAGCCTTTCTCTTTGTGGACCATGAACCCCCTCGTTCCTGTAACCATCTCCAGAAAACAATATTAACTCATACTCAACTCATTAGGCGTGTTTACGTGAGTCACCTGCCACAAAACCAAAATATATATATAAAAAAAAAATAGACAAATGACCACAACCTCCAGCCACACTGCCCTTTAATTATCCCAAACAAACCTGGAATTCCTTCTGGCATGAGCGATAATAAGAGGCGAAAGAGCAAACAGCTGAGAATGCTGGCTGGATGACACTAATGAGCGACAGGCAAGGGGACACGAGAGGTGTATGACAGGGCGTTGACAGTAGCAAGTTGAAGAGGCAGTAGGGGAAGAGGCGATACCTGCGGACTGTTGAGCGCACAGCATGATGACCTACATACTGAGATGTGCACCGACAACACCTCCCCATAGGGACGCGACCCCTGGAGGATGTGGCTTACCATCGGGCCTCGTGGCTTAAATAAAAGTCTTTCTTTATTACATTTAAGGCCTGTTCCCCCGGTATGAAGAAATCCACTCAAATGACACAATAGAAACACTGCTTGGGTTTGAAACTGATAAAATCTCACACACAAAAAAAAAACAGGCTGTTTGGGTTGTGTAGTGTGTCAGCTGCAGCAGGCACCAGAATCCTTTACATATCAGGAAGTGCATGTCAATGAGCATGAGAACGGGAAATAGTAAAAAAAAAAAAATGAAGTCCCCTTCTTGTGAATAATGGAGAGATGGGTGCAGCAGAAATGTGGTCCTTTTCTCTCCAGGGCACGAGACACTCGCATGACAGCAGAGGAAAAAACCACACGCACACGCCACCCTTTAACCCTCTCATTAGTGTAATCCTGCATGGGAAGAGTAAATTGTCATGAATAAATCCACTTGGAAGCCTGTGAATGAAAGACTTTTACTTTGAGATAGCCGCATTACCATTTCAATAAAGCGCGCAACACGGCAAAAAACGTTGGCAGTGTTTGACAGAGTAATTGGGAACATTAACGAGTAGATAAAATATGTAAGGGGAGCCTGTATGTAAGAGTATGTGTTTGAGTGTGTCAATTAATTTTCTGCTCAGACGACAAAAAAAAAAAAAATCTAGATTTTTCCGCTAATAAGGCCGGTGGAGGAGTGAGGTGGTTGTGAAAGAGCTTTGTTTGGCAAAACAAAAGAATTGGAAAGCAGACAGCAGTCAGACCTTGAGACAGATGTATTCACATATACTGGCCCATAGAAACCTTTGTTTGAGCAGTAAAGCCTCAGCAAAGGGTCGGGAAAAGCTCCTTGGGCTAGGTTGGGTTCTAAATAAGCACTTCGCTTGACCCGAAAAGAAGAGGGGGGGGGGAATTTCGGGGCATTTGCAATTTCACAATACACACAGAGCATAAATCTGATGCTGCTCGTTGTGTGAGTAAGTCATTAAACGAGTATCAACTTAATGCCTACCTAGCCTTGCTGGTGAAAGAAGACAAAGTGGGTAGAGATAGAAATCATAAAGAGGGAAACCCAGGAGAAATGCTCCAAGGGAGGAGAGCACCCGGGTCACAAAGAGATGGAGAGGAGGATGAAGAAGAGTAGGTGGTGGTGGGGAGGGCAGTGTGTTGTAACAAAGGGAAAACGAGAGCAAGACAAAGGCGTACATGCTAGGAAAATACAGACACAAAGAAACAAAGAGCTCCGGCGTACAGTGAACGCAACGTCGAACCAGACGATTCGACCGCGATGTAGTAGTTTGGTTGTTACGGCGAGGCGGGTGTCAGAATAGATGGCCCAACCAACAAGCACACATGCATGCATGCATGCACACAAATCAGACTCAGTTACACACAGTTAGAGCTATGTTTCGCATAGTAATGTACCCTTAGGTGCCCGACTCCCTCCCCTGTCATCAATCTGAGAGACAATTCAGGGCCCAGGAGAGAACGAGGCTTCAGGCAGGTATGCAAAGAAAAAAAAAAATCAGACAGAGATTCTGAGGAAGAATCATGGGCAGTTTCAGAGGAAATATTTGAGACTGTGGCATTATATTCCGAGCAGATAGACAGGACTTACATTGTGCAGTGAAGAACACAATGCATTTATTCAACCAATGAAAAGGACATTATCGTGAAAGAGAAAGATGCTGACAGTGCAGGTACAGGAAGCAGAATCACGTCTCCAAGGAGCGTATAAAGGCTGCATTTGACACCATCCCATACATTATTCTCTCATACTCGATGGATGTTCGACGAGATGCAGAATAGGTTAAATAGAAAATGAATGATAGCCTATTTGGAGCCATTTAGTGCGTCGGGTTGGATGTTATATACAGATAATGATGTGTGCAGTCGAGGCGATGCCGTCGGCACACCGGCACATTACCAGTATTATGATGGTATGAAACGACCGTGTTTTTTTCCCGAGCATCCTTCCTCTCCTCGATTTCTAAGTGATTTATCACCCTTCAGGACTGTTTTTTAAAAGCAGGCGCTGAGTCCCCTGCAAACACACAAACACAGCTCATGTCCGTCAACCACGGAGGAGTTTGTGAACTGAAACAATTGCCTTGAAAAGATGGAATAAATCCACACAAAAACAGCCAAGAAACAGTAGTCTTTGGCACACAAAGGCCTCAGGAATTGCCGATTTTGAGGAGGAAGAGGAGTTCAGTAAAACGACAGGCTTGTTTGGTTTGGACCGAGCTGCACCAGGGAGGAATGAACGGCCAAAGAAATGAATGAGGGGTGAAAGATGAAACTTTAATGATCCCTCTGGGGGAATCGGGCCATTGCAGTAACGCAGGGAAGAGTATGGATAATGAAAGCTGTTGTAGATAATAGAAGTAATTATAACAAGACAAACATAGGATTTATTCCACAGGGAGAATGTCACCTATGTTAAATACATGTGCCAAAATGTCGCATACATGTGAATGTCAGATGAATGAACTTAGAAGACAATACATACATTTCTTGTGATGCATAAATTCTCCAAAAATTTGCAGATGGAGCAAACATTGCAGAAGGGAGTTAAGACAGCTTGAGCAGAGGAGGGAGGGAGACCTCGAGGATAGTGCTGAGGCAGTCCCCAGCCTCTTTAATTGGTAGGAAACAAGAGATCTCTGAATAAACACCCGCCACAAGAGAGAGCCTGGCTCATTTTTCCTCTTCTTGTGCTATCCTTCTTTTCTCCTGAGTAGTTTAACCAAAGCTAACTCAAGTCATGCTCTCCTCACAGCTCTTCCGCCTCCGCCTCTCCACACTTCCCCTTCACTTGTCACCAGCCCCAGCTGTCTATCCTCCATCCCCTCCTGTGTATCTGTCTGTTGCTGGGACGACAAACTAAACACCATCTCAAGACTTCCAAATATAACGACAAAGCTGCCTTCAGCGGAGCTCCGATCCGCCAACACACCTACCGCTCCTCACCTCGGTCTCGTTCTCATTCCTCTCACTGCCGGCTCTCGGCCTTCGCCTCATTTCTGCTTTTTTTTGGTCTTCTCCCTAATTATCTCACAGGGAGAGGAGGTAGCCCCTACCATCCCCCACACCTCTACAGCCCCACAACGGAGAGGCCCTGATGAATAATTTCACGTTCCTCTAGCCTTCGCTTTCCACGCGTTCTCAAATTGATTATTTTACAGAAAGTGCAGCTAAAAGAGCAGCCCACTGGGTAATTTGTCTTTCTGACGATCGGAGTGAATGGGTAGGTATGGGGGAGGGAAGAGCGGCCGCGCTTCAACACCGTATGCAAAGGAAGAGTGAAAAAACTTGATTATGGATAGTGGATGCTTCGCCATTCTTGTCTTTGATTGGCAATTCTGTTTGATGTTGTGGTCAGAGGCACTTCTTGTTTAAAGTGGACGTTTGCAGTATGATATGCATAAAACATAACGTGCTCCTGGGAAAGTGAGCGACGTGAGATACGTTCATCCCGAAGAATCATCCGTAAGTGCATGAAGCACGTCGGGAAAAAAACTAAAGCTGATAAAGGACAACGCGGTTCCGTCGTCCTCTCTCTGCATCCCCGCTGTAAATCCCTACAACAAACACCGCCGCAGCCCCGTGGCTACAAACATTCATCTGTCAATGTTTGATTCCACGTACGTACGAGGGACTGTATTGTTGTGGGATGATGCCAACCTCCAGGTGTGTTTAATCCCCTTGACAATGTCACGTGGGCTGGCGTGCGAGACGGGAGTGATGACAGGGGTGGAGGGTATCATTTGGGCACCACAGGAAGATCCCTAATTATGTGTATAGGCGCCGGTGCCTTATCATTAGTATTCCACGAAGAAGCTGTTGAAATACAAGCATTTATCCCGACTCAATCTCCAACATTTCGGTGACTCGCCAGACTGAACGGGTGAATCACAGCAGGCCCAGATGAGGTCAACAGTGTGTAGCATTAACTATTTAGGCGGGTGCACACCTGAATAGTTTTGTGTAGCTCTTCCTGTAATAGGATGTTAAAAGTTTGCCACGTTTTTTTTTTATAGATTTCCAGCATGCAGCTTTTGTTCCCCACCAGTGTAATGTAAGCTGAAAGCTGAATCAGCCCCCCCCCTCCACCATTCCTCCTCTCATCTCCGTCTTCTCCTGCATGTACTGTACACCCTCATCACTTTTCAGTCTCCCTTGTGTTTTCTCGTCTTCCAACTTCCATCTCTGCTTACTCTTTCCTCCTCCGTTTCGTCCGAGCTATCTCGCCCTCTTTCAAGGCTTTGCACCCCCCCTCATATTTTTTTTCTTCCTCCTCTCCTGCTTGAAGCATGCGGTAAAGTCTTTCTGCAGTGCTAGATTTCCCTCACAGATTTTTTTAGGCCCACACTTTTCTCTACCGATCCCGTTGTGCACCCCCCCCCCCCCCTTCCTAAAACCTTCCTAATGGATTCCGTGTCAGCAGAATACCAGAGTAACCACAGAACTGCACTGTGGCTTCAAGTCTGTCTCTGCCTCAATGTTAAAAAAAAAGAAAGAGAAATGAATAGATAAACTGCCAGATGAACGTTACTGCAAAATGACTCAAATGAGATTCTGCTTACTTTGAAACGCTGAGTCCAACTTTTAAACACGCGGTACGCATTACGTTGCGGGGTCGCCGGCACACATGTGTTCACTTTTCACTCTCTTATTTGATTAAATAATGTATATTTGTTGACAAGGGGGGCTGTTCTGGTGTGTCTTTGCTGGGGTTTCGTATTGCCGGAGTTTCCTCGGTGGAGCCGTGGAAGCTCGCAGTCATCATGGTGATTACCTGCTAACTGCCGGTGAACTCACGGCATGTATGGGACTTTTCTTTTTTTCATGTATCTTCGTAATACAATTGCAAATGCATCCAGACACATGTGATGGTTTCAATGTGGAGTCGCAGTTTTATTCATCGTCCTTAAGTATCAACTCTAACAGCACAATAAGCTTGTCGTGATTGAAACGTGATTCATCTTAATATTTGTGTTTCAGCAGCCCAAAGCACTTGTTGGGAAGATATTGTGGTCTCGGTAAAATATTGGAAAAGTCAACAATCACTTCAAGTAGTAAACACGACGTGTTTACTTTAATAGCATTGGAAACCAGAATTCTAACCTAACCCCTGACTGAAGAGCTTTTGTTGCCTAAACGTTAACCACAAGCGGGACCGAGGATCCTTTAGTTGGGCAACAGTGTCGCTGCGGCCTTGAAGTTGTTTGTCTCTGACGTTGCACAATAATCGGAGACGTTCTGAGTCACAGAGGGCGACGTTTGAAAAAATGAAGGACTTCCAGAGCATGTTGTCTCTTATACTGAATCATATCCTTTTAAAGGCTGAAGTTCATGTTGTGAATAGAAACCAGAATCTTCATTTAACTCTTTAACTGCGAGATGCTCTTGAGCTGCAATCACTGGACCAATGCTGTGATTTTTACGAAAAGATAGGAAGAGGTAGCGCTCGCTGCCTTGCTGTGTGTCCTCTGCTGAAGGAGCGAGCAGGTTCTAGCTGTGTGTTGGGGGCTGGACACGGCGTGATAGACGACCCGATAAGGGACTGACGGGAACAAACTGACACATCTCTGCCGGGCTCCAATCCACAGGTGCACGGCGTCCCAGGCGAGGCCCGGCAGTGACAAATGAACCTTGTTTCCATTTATTTATCTATCTGTTGTTTGCACCGCGGAGCACACGCCGACCTGCCCCCCATTAATCTTTATCCTGTTAACACCACACCAATATACCAACATATAAGTCTTCCCAATCCAGCGTTGCTGTGACACAATGCGGCGGAAATATCAACATACTGGCTGTGAAATTACTCCCGGACACACATCTCGCAGGCAATTATAAAGCCATCACACACAAGTGACCTCTCTCATGGACACCTGCACACACACATAATGCAAAACACAGACTGGAAGCGGTGTATTCAGAGAATAAACCTTGGGCTGAGGACACTTCACTTATAATAATAATATTCCGCTGTGGAAATGGAAGAAAGCCAGAGTGACTGATGGGGTCGGGGGCGAGGGGGACGGCACACATTTATATTGTTTAAATTTGATAAGGCCTGGAAATTGCTGAGTTTGTGTCTGACACTCGGGGAAGGGTCGACTCCGAGAGGACGTCCTCACGTGGTGCGGTGCCCCCTCTGCTATTAAACCTGCTGACAGACCCCCACCTCCTCACACAGACATCCACATCATCAGCAGCCAATCTGACTGATTGTGCTGTCCCGTGTTCAAACAATTAATATTTGTTTCTCAGCAGGCTGGTTCTCTCTCACTCGTACCCGTTTTACAGCCATAATCACACACAGTTTTTCCCTCACTGATATTAACACACACTCATATAAACTCTCCCCGCTGGTTTTGTCACATTACCTGACAGAACACCAGCAGATTTTGTGTCTCCGTGCGAGGCAGTCGCTGGTGTGAATGGTTGAGCGGCTGGATTTAATTAGTGCTGCGCCCATATGGATTAGCAAAGAGACAGGCGCACGCACAACCAGACAGTATGTCACATTCCTACCTGATCAGCTCTTAACATCGCCCTCGGTGGCATGCAGAAACTGATGCACACATCAATGCACACACGAGGGGGGGGGTGGGGGCTGTGCAGCTTTATAATCAGGTGATTTCATTGCTGTAAATTTAATTGATCTTCGCAGCGGTGCAAAAACAAAGTTAAGGTTCGCTTCCCTCGACATGTGTATGGAGACAGCTGCTCTGACGGGCAGGAGGTACGACAGAGGGAACATATTGCTAAATAAATTATTTTAAAAATAAGGCATGATTGATAAACAACATACTGGCAGAGGGAAGATGCAGATGGGTGGAAGGACGCGCACACGCTTGCATCATGCACTTTGTGTAAATTCACTTTTCCTCTCATTCACTTCCACTGAAAAGAGAAAAGAAGGAGCTGTAATGGGAGAATATAATTCAGCTATAGTATCAGAAACCCTAAACTAAAATGAAGTATTTAGCTTCATCTGTGTGAATAGGAAATGTAAAGCGATGCTACATGATGTGATGTTGTCTCATAGCCTAACAAAGGTCTGTGTTAATAATAGCGTAATCCACTGCTATTATGGGCAGACATCTTATAATTAGTTCATTGTAATCCCTCCAGCTGTCCCCCTCATAGTCTACTCAAAACTGTCTGGGTCCAGAGACGAAATGAGAGGAGGGCAGTTAGGGATAGGGATAACCTTTTCTTGGAAGACAGTCATGGCTCTGTGAAATCAAATAAAAAAGTTTTTTTTCTCCTCAGTCTCCAGAAAAAGTCTGCAGGCTTCACAGAGAGGAAGGATGTTCGGAGGAGGAGGAGGGGTCGAGTTGGGGTCAGTGTTAATTATCCTTTTATGCCTCACTCTGTAGTGTTAGCGTCTCCACCTCCGACACAACAACTCAACTCAAGGTTTTCTGTCTAAACATGGTTAGACATCCCCCTTAATTTCACCTCACCGTTTCCTATGGCAGCATGTGTCCACATTAATTGGTTTGTTGTGGGACACTCCGTTTTATTCCGCTCTGATTGATAAACATGTACAACTGCTCGGGGGATCGAAGGAAAACCTACCTCTGCAGTCGTCTTCAGAGTAATTTGCAAGGCGAGGAACAGCAAGGTTTAATGCGACTGAATGCCCTGATTAGACCCAGTAGGTGCCTATACTGAAGGGAACCGAGAGTTAAAGAACATTCATTGAAGCATACTGACTAACATGCATGGGCTGTTAAAGTCCTGCGGTTTGTGAGCTTGTAGTCCTGTTAAGAAACCAAAAGGGAGTGACGGGGAGAGCTATTGAACATGGCAGACTGTATATAGTGTAAACAATGTACAGCACATTCCCCACTGTGTGTTCATGGGAGTGTGAAGCTTTCTGAGCTTCGACCCTCCCAGAAGCAATTTCATTCATCTGGCTGTGCTGTTGCTGCTCAATGTGCACACACACAAACCCCGGCGAGGAGGCGCTCGTATCCACGATGGTCATGTGTTCATCGCCAGTGTCGAAGGTTTGCAATTGAGAACGCAGTCGTGCAAAAAAGAGATGGTTTTTTTACTTTGTCTTTCTGCGATTAAAGGGCCAGTTCCCTCAAAATACAATTTTTACTAAAGAAAACGTCTCAAAACCTTCTATAGTAAAACACAAATATGCGTGGATAAACACATCTAGGGAAAGGAAGAGTGAGGAAATAGATTAATGGTCACAAATATACAGTGATATCCAACTTATACACAATTTCTTTATCTCTAACTTGGAGGGTTTGTGGACTCAAGAAGCGAATCAAACAGACAGGATTTCCTTGATACCTGCACGTAAGTGGTGGATGTTCCCATCCTTTGCCCTCCCTCCTATCTTCCCTTGCATCCCTCTGCGCTATTCAACACTGTCTCCACCCCCTATGGCCATGCAAGGCGGGCAGCAGTATACACTATTACAGAACCTCTGGAGATATCCGTCTTCTCAGCATGCGGTGGAGCTATACGTGAAGCACATACACACACGTGTGCACGCACACATGCATTGAATTTCCTCAGGTCTGAGATAATCAATGCCAACAGAGCAGCAGCAGATAGAGAGGCGGACCCCGGGGCCAAGTTTTACTCAAACAAGGGAAAACCAAAAAGACAAACGCACGAAGAAGGGAAGAGGTAATTTAAGAAGAATGAAAATACTCTTAACATTTTCAATTATATAATATATTCATATTAATTATTCAAATTTTCTATTTAATTTAGTTGTGCAATCGATGATTAAATGATAACACATGCACAATTTGAAAAAGGCTCTTATTAACTGACTTAGAGTTGGTCCCTGGGTTATTTTTCGCTATTTATTTTAAACTTTAATGGAACTAATGCACGCCAATAAAAAGCGCCACATGGCTTCGGGAACACTCTATTTATAAATGGCACTTTGTGTGAGTGAGTGAGAATAGGCGACAGCGAGGATACGAGACATCGGACTGACAGCGCTCCAACATCACACTCGCTGTCTCTGCACATGCTGTCAACAAACCTCAAAGAAAAACTGACAAGAAGCGCAGGTGTCCGATGGCTATTAGTGGAAAAACGTCCTCGTCTGTCAGCGAGGGGAAGCAGTTAGTGAACCAGCTGTCAATTATCAGCCACTAATCTTGAGTAGCGTCTCACACTTTCAGTACAGAGTGGACAAAAAGTTGTGCGTGTCTATCTTTGGGGTGGGTGTGTGTGTACGCTTTATTGCCTGTTGACATTTTGGTGCAAGACCTTTAGCGAGACATTTCTCATATAGCATGACATGACGTATTCGGTATGAGGCCATTAGACAATGGCTTGTACCAAAATTTGGCAGGCAATAAAAAAGGGAAGCAAAAATGATTTTCCGCCGGTGTCTTACTGAGAATAGAGACACTTGAACGCACCATGGGGAGATCTTAAGAAGGGACGTACTCAAAGCACGCACACACACGACAGCAGGAATGTTGAAGAGCATGTTGTGGGACCTTTGTGTTTGCAAGTTCATTGAGGTCATTGCACTATTTAAATCCTTTTTTCAGATTCGCAGGAATCCCGATCAATCAAATCATCCGTCCAGCTATGAATCCTGGCTCAGTTCATGTATTCCAAATGAAGCCAGTGAGCTGATAATTAGCCAGCTCGGCTCGGAGGTCACGTATAGGGATGGATGCTGGAAAGGTCTGTCCCCTTTTTATTGGGTGCTGAATCTTTCAGAAAATTATGCTGAACTAGCCCAGAGGAAGGTCAGATTTTTCCAGTAACTAACCAGATGAAAGTGAAACTCCATTAGAATCATTCAGATCCACAATTTAACCACGACAGGAGTGTGATCTCGACAGAATACTAAAACTGCTGCATAACTTCAACATGAGCCCATGAGTGGATCTGAGTAGAAATGCATTCAACTGCTACGATACAGAATGCAGCTGAATGTAATAATGACGTGTCAAAATCAGAGCAAATAAAGATGCTTTCCCTCTTTGGGTTTCTCACAAATATGTCATTTATTTATACCATCATTTTAACTTATAAAAGAAAATAACTTTCTTATGAGAGCTTCTTCATATTCTCCCAGGTTGTCCGGTGCACTGAAAAATAAATGCTGGGTTAATTAAAAAGTAATCAAATCATTTATTCAGTTTAGTGTGTATATTTCAGTCCATGAAAACTCATTTCTTACGTTGGAGAAAAACAATTATTTCAGGTTAGCTACATCAAAGAATAATCAAATGCCTCCAGCAGGATTCAAACCCACATGTCCCACTTCATATTTAGACTTCATTACCAACAAAGTCCACAAGGGGAGCAGTGGGTTTGAATTCTGAAGGAGGCCTTTGGCTATTTTTTAGTAAGTAACTCGAGATAATTATTTTTCTCCACCGTAATGACGTACTGTAGTTTGCATGGACTTAAAAAAAATATTGATTCAAGGTCAAATATTTTAAGGGATTGATTACTTCAATTGTTTTCAAGTTACGGACAAGGCATCTTTTTCTGTCTGTTAGGATGCAGATATCATTTAGTCCGATGTGAAGCCCTTTGTGTTGATATGAGATGCTCAGGAAAAACTGCACCAGGTCCCCTGTAAGTGGTGGATGTGTGACCTTGACTAAAGTGTGTATTGTAACCCAAAACCATTATATCTACCTAATCCTAACCATTTGGTTATGGTGTCAAACCTAACCAGACCTCAACCGAAGCATCACTGCAAATGAGACACCCGCTCGCCCTCACAGGCTCGACTTGTTGCAGTCATGGTTGCAAATGGGAATCGAGCACCCATCTCCTCCCGCAAAGTTCAGTGTTTGTCGGGACCAAACATATATATTGACATCAAAAGCCAAGTGTCTTATATTGACAGAATTGGGTTAACATTGGAGGTATTTGAAAGCCCCATGTCTCAAACTGACACCAAAGGGTGCCTCGTGTGTCGGTAGGAGACGCAAGGGGAGTGAGAATGTGTTGCTATTTGGAAAACCGGGAGCGTTGAGATTTGACATCGAGGGATGGTTGCAATAATTTTGCATGTGTGTTTTTCAAAGCTGGGAACTTTTGATCATGGATTCCTTATGTGACGCCGGGAATGTAAAAAAATCTTATTTTGATGTATGCATTGTGGAAACATGAAGGCCACTAAGTTTGTACAGAGCATGAAGAATACAAAACCCGTTGCTTTTTGTTGTGATATCGGTTCCACCTTGGCCCATACTACACCGTCCTCCCAGGATTGGGAGAATTGGCACGGTAGATTTGTGTAATCTTTCCAACAGACAGACAGATAAGCAGCACAGACCTCCTTGGCAGAGCCAGTAAACTGCATATATAAGCTCAGTCACATGCCATTCTAAAGAATACAAATCCTAACATTAATGTGATAAGAGACCTTTGCTGTTCCCGTGTTTGCATGGATGACTGTGTCCCTGCAGTTTACCGACAAGTAAAACAGGACGCCGCCACTCAATTCCAGGATGAAACAATAGCACGCTGCTCCATTTCCTCCATGACATTAAAACCTAAAATGCATTATTGGATTTCCTAGAAACACAAGATTTCATATTATACTTAAGCATTTATTTCAGCAGCATAATGGCATATTCGCTATGCTTGATTGTGATAAAGTTGCAGGAGATTGCTGTAATGGATACAAATGGAACCCTAACATGCTTGAAATAACTGATGTTAAATATGTGGGTGGGGAAGAGACACAGATTTAGGTCCTGAATTTAGCATGAGAAATATGAAGAACAACACATCCATGGGAATTGATGCATTAACTGGTTTTCATGTGTGTGTGTGGAGGGGCATTTATATAAATTAAATAGTTGTCTGAGTGCTATGGGTGACATCACTCTGAAGATCCTTTTAATGAGCTCCAGTTCCTCTTCATCGTCTCTTGGTTCCCCTGTACCTCTCAGCTTCCTCCTCCACTTCAGCTAGCGGTGCTAATCATATGCCTTCTGTATTTTTCTACTCCTTTGTTATATCTCTATATAGCCTTGGGAAGTCTGGGAGACACAGTAAAAGGAGTTTTCCACCGAGAACAAGCGTGTGAGAGAGGTTGGGCAAACAGACAGGGGGGGGTTTCATTGGCAGAAGGGGTCTTTGCATTATGAAATATAACATCTTTTAATATTTCATGGTATTTGAGGATAATATGATTTATGATATTTGAGAGAATTAATCAAAATCAAAGTATAGGAAAGATGTAATGTTGCCTTTGGACACTTGTGCTAAATTGCTAGGTAATAGTGTCGCCCATTCATCTCATTGTCTCTGTCTGTCATAATAAAACGGGGCGTTTGGAAATTAGCCTTAATGAAAAAAAACTGGGGATTTGGTTATTGCATATGGAAGGAAGCTGCCAGCCAAGCAAACACAGAGAATATGAATTATTACTACTATTCACTCTTTGCAACACAATTAATTGGAGAAAATAATGAAATTGCATACTTCAATTCTGCAATGTCAACATCCCGAGAGGATGCTAATGTTTAAAAGATAGAATTTAGAGAGAGCACAGACCCTTAAAGTGGCCATGTAGTGCTAAAACCAATTTAACCAAAGTGTCTCGATGCTTATTCCACATGTGGTAACAAAACCAGACTCACACACACTTGTTTCACAGCCCGCATTGTATATACAGACACACATATATTTT